>VZTL01045920.1:0-13473 GCA_013400535.1 Scopus umbretta | reverse complement strand
GTTGGGGTTTTTTTGTTGTTGGTTGGTTGTTTTGTTTTGTTTTTTCCCAGAAAGTTTGCGCTACTTCTCTACCCCCCGCCCCGGCGGGGCTGGAGGCGGCAGAGCCCCGCGGAGCATCCCCGCGGAGCATCCCGGCGGAGGCCGGGCCGGGCTGCGGCCGTGCCCCGGGCGGGAGCCGGCCAACGGGCGGCTGTAGCCTTCGGAAACATCTTCGGTGGGAGCAGCGTTCTTTATAGATTGTTCTTTAAACGCGGTAACCAAGCTCACCGGAGCACCATAATCTATTTCAATCCTCGTGTTTTGGGACCGAGGCTACGAGGGGAGGGAAAAGAATCTCCAAAAAGCCCCCCCGCTCCCACCCCAAATATCTTCACTTTTGCACTGATTTGGTGCATTAGCAGTAATACCAATGAGGAATGCAGCAGTTTTAACTTGGACTTCGGCCAGACTGGGCTTGTTACTTGATTTGTTTTGATTTCTTGGGCTGTGGAATTTATCAAAAGTTTAAAATGCAACCAGATGCTGCTGGGGAGGGTCACCGCGCTGTACCCCAGAGCAAGCTGAAACTCGCCGGATCATCAGGGTATCTGACTCCGGCAGGATTATGGCCAGCACCATGGCAACCGCATGCCACATCAGCCCCCAGCTTCACTTTCAGTCCCTTGGGCAGCTTTAACGTTTGCCAGTGGATTTGCCCGACACGCAGCCCAGGTCCGGGCAAGTGGAAAACGAGCTTTATGCCACTCAGAAACCTTCCTCTTCTAGCCTGTGCAAAGCAACCTGGCTGGACCCCAAGCTCGATACCACAATTTTAATCCTAAAAACCTGCTACTAATTTGGGTGCCTTCTGTCTGAAATTCTGCACAGCTCTTTTTCTTTTTTTTTTTTTTTTGGATGGCATTAGAAGGCTGATGTTAGAGGGTGACGAGGGTGACAGCTGGCTCCCCATGCACCCCGAATCCCATTTATGCTGTTCAGATAGCTGGGGGAGGACTGCGAGGCAACAGGTTATTTTGCCAACCACCAACATTGCAACTTTTTTTTTGGTCAAAGACTAGCACTAGCATGCACCCACTATCTCATCCAGCGAAATTCCCTCCTCTCCCCATGGTACACGTGCAGTCCGTGCTGGCACAGCAGCACAGTCTCACCCCATGCAGATGGAGAATTTTGTGCTGAGAGGAGTTTCATCACACCTACTACTGAAGAGCACTCCACAATGGAGAGAGGGGCTTTGGTTACCAAAAGTAGGAACACACCAAGTCTTTGATCTCCAGAAGACAAAGCCCACTTGTATTCCCAGGTTACTTTACTGGGGAAAGATGACCTGGCAGGTTGTGAGGTGGTTTAGAGTAAGAGGGGTTTGGATGGACCAGAAAAGAGAGTCTGGCAAAAAATTAACATTAGATATATTCTAAATTCTTGCTGTGTAGTTGCAAACTTCTGTACATCCAGACTGTTGGCCAACAACATTTTTAAAAGCAAAAGAAGGAGGAATTAAAGGATTAAATCAGAGCAGTTATGTGGTTAAGGACAGTTTTCCTTTCTAGAATTCATATGTGTCAATCCTTTAGAAGATGGTGATTTTTAAGCCTGAACGGAAACTCCTCCTTTTTGTCAGAAGGATGATGGCTGGCAACGGCTGGAGTTTTTCTGAGAACTTTGAGTTGGCTTTTACATTATCTGACTGCTGTAGCTCATCCATCGTTTCCCTCTCCCGCTCTGCTCATTGAACTGCCCTCTCTTAATCTTCCATAGGTGTCTGAGATTAAATAGATGACAGAATGACTGACATTTGGTGTACATAAAAGACCCAAAATATGAACAAGGGGTCAAAGTGCAGCTCTTCCCTCTGGTCTTCCCTCCTGCTCTTGTACAACTTGATGGGGATGAAACCAAGTAGGGATATAAAGATATGTGACAATGTACACTTACTATACCTTGCTGTAGCATGAGTGTGTGGATATAGAGGATACATTAAAAAATGTTCTGGACTAAGACGAGAGGGTTTTTTTAATCACAGTTTTTAAAAAAGCTCTCACAATGATAAAAGGTTGACACACCACCAGGTCCAGGATTGCTAATCTGGGATCTGTCCCACTTCCTTTAGGTCAATGGAATGAATCTGATTAACCACAGGGGAAGTTAGAGTAGCCTCCAAAGGCACAAATGTGGCTTTTAAAATGCTTGATATAGTTCTGAAAGAGGACTGTAATTTTTTATTAAAGAAGATATTTAAAGAAGATGGTTGAAAAATCAATGGGGAATGCTCCATTCTATTCTGTTCATGTCTATAGGATTTATTTCTATAAATCATCATAGATCCTCACGATAAATTAAAAGGCCTATCTGAGTATTCCGAAGGATACACATGGGTGGAAGCAACCAGAAAAAAATCACATTTAAGTATGCTTCTCTTTTATAGTGAAGACAATAATTACATGTAGGATGATCACTAGGAGATAGGGGCTTAAAAGTCATGTTTCATGCAACTCATATCTTTATGATGTCTGGTTTAAGTCCAAGTGGGAAGTAGTACATGATCAGTTCTGCCCTGATATAAACAGCTGTAGCAGCTCTGGGGTCAATGAAGTTGCACCAAGTCTGAATGCACCTCAAATCTATAGAACATAATTAATGACAATGATATTTAATAAATTAACAGTGTTGTGTGCAATGCTGGTTCAGAATTTTCTAGGGGAATGGGGAAGATCTTTTGGCACAATACATTGACTTATTTTTTTAAAGTAGCCCTGTTACCTGGGGGAAATCATAACTGTGCGTAGACAATGAGACAATACTCATCGGGATGATATGCAGGTCTGATTCCTATCTGCCTCCATGTATGTGTTGCCTCTTGTTTAAAGCTTCAGTGGTAAGTTCCTTGAGGCAGGTGCCATCTTCCTGTATTCTGTATTTTGATTAAGCCTCTCTCCAAAGTATATTCAAAGTGTAACTTCAATGCTAGTTTCCTGATAGCAGCTTCTTTTTCTTTTCTTTATTTCTTTTTTTTTTTTTTTTCCCCTTGCACTGGAAGGATCCATTCTTGCTGGGTTTAATCTCTATTGGATCATGAAAATTGAGCTCATGTCATAAACTTTCCTGAGGTTTTCCATTATTATAAAAGGATACGTCCATGCTACATCAGCAAAGGAGGTGGTACTTTTATCTACTGCAAAACTGGCCTGGAAGCCTGCCTTTCATTTCAGAGAGCATGCAAGATCTTACTCAACCTTAAACACAAATTGAAATGTCCTGCTGAAACAGGACCTTATTCATGTGACTACGACCACTGAAATTACTGCTCATAAAATGATAAGCAAACCATTTGAATGTCATTCACCATGAACTAGGAATATACATGCCATCCATTACCTGTCTTAGCTGAAGGACAGAAGCTTCTTCAAAATCCACAGAGCCCATCGTTTCTGCACAGTTTTCAAGAAGTGTCACACTTGCGGCTGCTCTTGCCAGACCCATCCTGTTTCTCGAGCGGTGAGAGGTCCCTTCTCCCATTCAGATCTGAAACAGAAAGCACATTTTGCTCTAAGAATAGGAGCTCCAAGCTCCAGCATCCAAACTACAGAAATTTTAACATGAAAAGCTCGGGTCTGGGTCTATGCCTCTCACAGTGTTTCCAGCTGTAGAAAAGAAATGGTACGTCATGCTTCCGCGGGGGAAGGAAAGTAGAGAGGCACTGCAGAAGCATTGCTCTTTGGCATGGGTGTGAAAATAAAATGCACAGCTTCTGAGGGTCAGTCTTTTCTCACAGTCCTGCACAGTTTCTCAGGCTTGATACCTCTTCTCCCTGTCTCTCTAACTGCAGCCCACTCTGCCAGCTGGTGGATGGGCTACAGGGCTCTGCCTGCCTGGGGGTTTGAGAAAGGAGAAGGGCAGCACATCAACCTGGCTGGACCCCTTCTGGACTTCATCCATCTCCAGCAAAATGCTTGGTTTGATAAGAAGCCAGATAACAATTTTCTTGCCTAGGGTTGGTTGGGTTACTCGAAGTGTGTTGTCTCCTTAGAGGGAAGAGAGGAGAGCAGGGGGGGATGTGCAAATTAGCAACTGTATGTGGCATTGTGTAAATAACTGCAAACAACTGAAGTTGGCAATGTATAGAAAGAAAAGCTTGGCCATTAGTAGGAAGTTAATGACATTTGTTGGAAGCTATATTTGTATTTAATCAGGGAAAACTAAGGAGAAGACTTTTTATTCACTCCAGGACAAGAAACTTTATTGGGTTTTGCAAAAAAACCAGAATCCCTATCACTACATAATGTGTAATTTGGTGCTTTACACATTATACTATATTGCCTCTACACACTATGTATCAGTGTATATGTACGGATTAATAATTTACTCTAATTTGCCCTGATGTTAGACTACTAAAACATTGCCTACAATGGCCAGTGATTCTAGTAAGTTTTTGCTGTCCCCCCACCAAAAAAACTTTATCCATTTAACCTTTACAGTTCCAGAAAATATAAATATTAATTAGGGTATGCAGCACTTATCTCATCCAAGGCCAGATAAAGGGTCCCTGATAAAGCTCGCAAGGAAATCCCAATTCCTAGATCCAACTTCAGGTTACTAGATAATGCTGTTTCAAGAATAAATCCTTTGTCAGATCTCAATCTTTTTTCCACTGCCCTGACGTTCAGGGTATATAAAGTGTTTGAAAACATCTCACCTTATTTGCTTTGGTAAGTCACTTTTCCTCAGTCTTTTAGAGGAATTGTGAATCTTCTAGATGACATTTCAGCAAAAGCATGGACTATTGTACTAGCCCTAGTTTTAGGAGGCTGTAAAGGAATAAAAAGATTAGAAACAAGAATATGACCATATCATCCACATCTCAGAGTTCTTGTGTACTGAGGGCCCCTTTATCAAGATAACATCTCCAAGGGCTGCAGAGCAACAGCCAAATGAGTTTTGGAAGTACTCAAGTTTTCGGTACTCAAATTTTCAGAAGTAGCCTGCCTTCTTCGAAAATCAGGTGTCTTTGAGTTGTCTCAAGTCAGGCATCTAAAATATCCATCCTTTCTTATAAATCTTGGCTAACATCTTACGATGATGAGCAAAAAATGTGGACATAGGTGTATGAAACTGCTGGCTGAACAGCATGAGGTGTCTGAAAACTCTATCAAGCCAATGTAAATTTCCATTACATTTGTTGAATAAACAAGTGACATCAACATCTGGAATCAGAAGGACCCCAAATCCCTAAAAAATAGCCCTCCTATGTACTGCCCACAGAGTTCCAGCCTGATTTTGCTGAAGAGACAAGTAATGTTTGCAATCATACCTAATATATTTCAAATTGGTTATATTGTTTATAGATTGCTTATGTCAAAACTGGTGAATTCTCCGGTGTGCTTTAGGATTTATGCATTCTAGTTCTTTGCAAGGTTTGTTCTTATTTGTTGCTACCTGCAAAAATATATCTCTTGCCCCCAATTCACAGTGGAACAATGTTAGGTCATTATTCCTTGAATTGTTAGGCTGTAAAGAAGCAATTTCTCACTAACCTGTGACACAGGAAATTGTGATTCTGATGTCAGGTCATTTCTGGAGTTCCTTTTGCAACAATCTGTTTTTCTGTCAGCAAATGACATTTATGTATTATTTCCAGAAAGTGTAGGCTTCAGTATTTTTGTATGTATACTTTCAATATTTCTCCTCTGCTCTTATTCTGCATAGCCTGGAGTTTTAATATATGATTCAAGTGATAAATAAATATATTTTGATTGATAGTGCAAATACTTGGTAGCTGAAACTAGTGCTACTTTAAAGTGCTTCTCAGAATAGTTTGGTTTCCTGCTTTTGTTTTCACTGAGATTTCTTTTATGAAGCACTGCAATGAATGATTAATGCTTGGATACCCCTTTTCTCTAGATTCTCTGCTGAACTTAATGTGTTGTTCCGTGCTCCTTATGAAAGGAACACAATCCAAACTGCCACCGTGGCAAGATTTTATACCCTGTTTAATAGGGTTTGGTGTTATGAACCACAGTCACTAGTGAGGTTCAGAACTTCCTTTTATGATAAGAAAATAGATACTTTTCACCGATATGCTGCAGCCTAATGCAGTTATTTTATGCTACTCATTTGAAATTGGGTAACATGTAAAACATTTGACAGATGACAGTGTGCATATGTTTTACAAATAAGTATGCATATTGACTACACAAGAAGTGGTTTAGTGGCAGAATACGTTTTACATAAACTTAGGGAACCGATGCTGTAAAGTTACACGTCCACAGAGACAAAAGTTATTTCCATTGAAATGCACCACATCAAACCTTTCCACAGAACTAAACCGCTTCTCTCTCTCCTTACTTTGGTATTGTTTTTTAGGGTAATCTGTATGGATAGGTAGCCCTATAACACTAATATATTTCCTTTCTCCCAGAAAGGTCCCAAACATTTCCAAAACAGAGCCTAAATCCTGCCGGCATTACAGAAAGGAGATGAGCTGTGTATGTCTCATGGGCTACACAGATGGGATATAGTCCTCAGCAGTAGATAATATGCTAGATTATGTAGCCAAACACAAGATAAATGTGCCACTTCTGTACATTAGAAACACATTGAGCACCACTGCAATATAAGTGTCTTTGGCATAAGTGCAGTAGCTATTTAGTAACACAAGAGATTTTAGATCTGTTAATATATTTACAGAACAACGGCATTGGGAGAAGGCGACTAGCAAGGACCACATAAATTTTCACTGAAAGTCTGAAATGCATTTCTACCACCTTCTAACCATTCACTCATTTCAATCCATTGTTTCTGATGCATGGATTCAAATTCAGTTTTCCAAAACAGAATGAAAATTACAACATTTCTGCTAATAAACCAAGACCAAATAAATTTTATCCATAGAGACTTTTAAAATTTGGAGCAGACAAACCCTACAAAATATACTGTAGTAACAATCTTACATGTAAGGAGAAATGAGATTATGTTACTAATATGTAGTTTTTTAATCCTCAATTTCCTCAGAACCAGCAATCACAAAATTGGTTAGCATAAAACATGAAAAAAATCCATTTTGTAATGTTGGTACAAAAAAGTGGGATACAGCTGGTTCTGTGGCAATATGACCTATTAATAGGCCAATTAATCTTCTAGTATCACCGCAAAATTCTCAATTCCAGCTGGCAGAGCCAATATGACATAACCTAAATACTAACTGTAACGTGGTGAGAATGATAGAAAATGTGGGCACCACACTGAGCATCTTAATCTAGGAGGGTATTGCTCTAGGTTTCCTATGTATGCAGAGAGACAGACTTGTGCACAGGTCATGTCAGAGCATGTAAGTCAGGCTGTTGCTGTGCATCCCTCTGTGGAGAAGCTGTGCTTTCCCCTAGCTGCCCAGGCAGCCCCAACGGGAGCTGAGCTTCCCCAAGCCAGGTGCTTTTGGCGTGAACACCTCCGTACTGACCATTCAGATTGTAATCAATGCAAAGAACAACATTCCTCTCTGAAAAGATCATCTTGAGTTGCTGACAAACACTGAATACAGCCTGGTAGTCTTGACTTATTAATAAATTCCAAATATCAGAAAGAATACTGTTTAAAGTCCTTCTGTCATTTGGTCCCAGCACCCCTAAGCAGCAGTAGGGTCCACCCCAGATCAGAGCTGGTAACTGACAGGATTCTGGTGCAGCCCAACAGTTTGCCCCATCCTGAGACTGCTCGCAACATGTTTCCTACAACTTGTCAGAAAAATGTGCAATATTCTGAAAAATGTGCAATATTCTGATAGCAACATATTTAATCCAGCAAACATTTTCTTATACCACTAAATTGCATTTTACCCTTCTGACCACACAAGAATAAATTGTGGTAAAAGTAATCAGGTATACCCTGAAGGATTGTGCTTGCCCAGCCTCTTCCTTTGCCTTCAGAGAACATCACAGTTACCATCTGAAGGGTGTGCCACCTTTGAAGACCATGACAAGAAGAGAATGAGTCTACAGAGTATTACAGCACTTTCCATCAGCCTGCATTGTGTCCCTAACCTTCCTGGGGGTGTTATGCACAGCCCACCTCGGTGTTTCTTTCCAAATGCTCTCTGGTCAATGCCCATTTTCTCCAGCTTTTCTAAAGTGTTAACTGCCCAGGACAAAGTTATTTAATCAGGTTCTGGATGAATCCAGAGAAAAATCCAAAGCAAACATGGAAAAAGAAAAAGGGTAGAGCTGATGTAACATGGGACAGCATACACCCTGTAGTCAAAAGGTAGAAAGCACAAACTGTATTGTAGGAGAACAACTCAATCATGGAGTGACACAGGCAGAACCACAAGAAAGCCCACAAGAAACAAAACCTGCAGTTCAGAAGACCACTGTGAGCCCTGGGTCTTGCATGGGTACAGTCCCTGAGGAAACGGGCCGTCCTAGCTACAGCGCTTTCCTGGGAGCAAAGAGTTTCAGCCACAAATGTGGTTCAAGGCATTGCACAATTTGCAACTGAGCTGCAGTCTCCTTCCCACTACCACCTTTGAAGAGAGTTGTTGTGAGCTGCAAAACACTCAGCTTCCATGAAGCGTCTTGAGGTAGCTGAGCAGAAGGAACTACAGAGGCTCAGAGCATCGCTGTTTAATTTGCTATGGTGATTGTCACTGGAATTACTGATTAGTACGAGAGGGGTTCACATGCTGCTAGTGCAGTGTCAACAGCACAGTCACAGAAATTAAAGTCAAAGGGCAGCTTTGAACAACTGTCATTAACACTGGTAACAGTTCAGCAAGGGGAACTCAGCCTCATGAAGTGCAGCCAGCAAAGTGGAACGGTTGCATGACATTCAGGAGCTCTGCATGATGCTGTGGGGACTCTTACTGCAGAAGGTCTGGAGGAAGAGCTGGGAATGAATTACTTATTTTTTAAAAAATACATTTCCCTAGAATTGAATTAGTAATCACATTTCTTTGACCGCTTCAGTCTCCAGAAAGGATACTCCAATTTTTTTTCATACTTCATAAGTTCTTCTGGAAACAAAGTGGTCAGAGTCCCCACCTTGCACTTCGTCTGAAGGATGTCCAAGCAAACACTGCCTTCTCACATCTCGCTGGGGCATCGTCCCAGTGCTGAACTAGCGGGAGGACTGCCATCAGCTGAGTCACTAAGACCGCTTCCTGCAGCTCCTCTGTGGTCCTTGAGGTAACCAACCCCAGAGCGGCGCTGACCTTGTCTGACCTTGGAGGACTTTTGAGAGCCCAGCACAAAGAGATCTGAGTGTGGGCTATTATCTGAGGGGCTGCTTCATGAGTGCTAAGCTGCATGGCTTCACTGCAATGGGTAAAAAGTTATGAAGAAAAGGTAACACAGTACGTAACTCCCTGCTATGGAAATCACACATGTGAAGATGATTTTTACAGCACCCAGCACAGACATGTTTAAGCAGCAGCTCCGTTGTGGTGCAGTGCATGGGAAGAGTACAAAACCCACAAAAGGCAGATCTGATGGAGTGAGCTACAGGGATGCTCTCAGACAAGCAGCAAGAAAATCCTCTGAAGCTCTCCATCCTGTGTTCTCTGTATATACCACATCTGCTCCAGAACAACGAAAGACTATTTTAGGCACATTTTATAGAGTTTTAAAAAATGTTATTGGGACTATATTTTGTATCCCTTTGCCAGTAAAGCCAGATGACTGCACCATGGGTTAGATCTCCAGATGGTTTAAATCACTGGTCTTGCTCTAATTTGCTCCAGTGAAGGATCTGGCCCCATGAGTCCAACTGCACAAGGTAGATGGAGTTATAAAGAATGCGCCAAATGAGCTAAAATAGCTTTTCTAAAAATAAATGCCACAACAGGACTTCCAGTGCTATACACGTATGTATTAGGTCTGTCAAAATAGTGTTGCCAATCCCAATGATTCAAAAATCATGAGCTGGGCATGAGGTTGGCTTTAAAAAACCTCACAAGATTAAAAAGAAACAAGCAAACAGTAATATCTATGTACCCCTTTTGGTTTGCATTCTTGGGGTTTTCGAGTCTTCAAGACAAACCCTGGTCATGGTTTAAAGCTCGCTCTTTTTTTTTTTCCCCTTCTTTCCATTTTTTCCCCCTTGGCAGCAGCAGGGCTAGGAACTTGCTGCTAAGAAAAGAAAGTTTAAAAAAAAGAGAGAGGAAAAAAGATTCTCATGTAATTGCCTGACTCCAGAAACTAAGCTTTTAAGAAGAATATCTTGAGACTCATGATAAAATCATGAGAGTTGGCAACACTATTAGTGAGCTGGAAATGATATAAAGCTCCCACTTCTGCAGCCTATGAAGTATTGGACTTTTAGTCACAAGCTTTTTATGCTCAGAAAACATGTCACTGCCGTATGACTGGTCTTTTCATTGCCACAGGTCTTCAGCTTTCCATTAGATCAATTCAGATAGTTTCTAGGGATCTTCTGTTTGTGTGTAGTCAAAACAATATTTGGCAACAAAAGACTCTCATGGCAAATTACAGATGGACACAAACAGGAATGGGTTTGAAGCAGGCTGGGAACCTGAAGGAATAGCTACGTCTGGGGAAAATGAAGTATTTCCACACGGCTGTATTTGCTGGACTTGTACAGCCCTCTGAAAAGCCAAACCATCCCCAAGAGATGAATCTGCAAATCCCCCTTTTACATTAACAAACTAGTAGGATCCTGAGGCAAGGAAAGAACAAACAAATAAACCCAGGGAACTGACATCATGGAAGCTTGACATGTACAAAAGTGCATGGAAAAGATTATCATGTAACAGTGGTAAGGAAGCTCCCAGCAGCATGGGGCAGTGGGATTGTCCTGATTATTATGCCCAATCAGCACTAATCCACCATGACAGGAGTCATTCAAATTAGATGTGTGAAGAAGCAAGTTCACCACCTTCCAGGACACAGCCAGTTCCGGGCATCATTTACAAAAAAAAGAGGTTGGGTGACCTTTGTGTGCCTGATGCTGCCACAGTCTAATGGGCCAGTCCAGCTCTAACAGGCTCCAATTAGGACTGCGAGATGCCAAGGTCCCTACCCGGGTCGCAGCAAAGTGGGAGATCGCTCCATTCTTTGAAAACCTATTAGGAAGCATGGATCCTCCTAAATGAAAGTTTGAAAGACTTGCACTAGTCTTAGGAAAACAGATACAGATAGGTGTGAGTACATCACACATCTCTGGGGTTGTTAAAAGGCCCCCATTGCTGAGGCAACAGCACATGACAAAGTTGACACTTCCAGAAGTGTAATTTGTTATTTGCCTTTGTATGCAAAGCTCAAACATGTTCCTTCAGAAGTGACATTTCAGGTGCCAATGGCTGCTTCCTGACTAATGGAGCTCGAATCCCCATCGCTGTTTGAGCTGGGCGTGTGAAATCTTCTGTGCTGCGGTTTTAGATAGAGAGACCTTGACGCTTTAACAGCCGATCTACTTCCTTAGCACAGACTGCGGAGTCAGGAGAGCACTGTAGCAAACGTAGTTACTGGTAGGGTAGAAATCCATGGGACTGACTCTGATCTCTTACACCAAAGTAAAGCAGGAAAAAATCCATTGAACTCAGTGAATGACACTAGCACAAGCCCACCCTCAGAAGAATATCTTAAGGTTATAAATAACAAATTCCAGTGGAGAAAACCCGGACCCAGCTGAATGGTCCCATGACTCAAGGCTACCTTTTGAGGGGTCTGTAACAATTTATGGGTTTGCGTGGAACTGAAAAATCTGGTCACTCTACCAGAGTTTGCTTTGAATTTTGAAGCCAGAACTGGCACCTGGAGAACCTCACACAAGCACAGGAGCATCGGGACTGCAGATTTTATTGCTGGGACTTTTTGAAGACCTGGACCTACTCTAGTGAAGGGAGCTCACCGCTTTCAAGGGAAGCGGCACTGAAAAACTCTGCAATAGACAACCAGGAGAGCTATCAGCTTTTAGAACGTAGGTTCAATTCCTTTAGAGTTCAGAGAGGCAAAAAAATGTTTTGTGATGTAGTGCTGGATTTTTTGAGATAACCTGTGTCCAGAAATCCCAGAGAGCCACAGCACACATGTCCTAGATCTGTACAGGAGTGGTTTGGTCAACACACTCCTTTCTGAAGAGGTCTGAAGTACCTGTGCAGGTACTACGGAGCTGCAAAGTGCATACATCTGATGCTCTCAGGAACCATGCATCCTGCTGCATATGTACTGAAATGTCAGACTGATGTATAGTAAGCTCTATAAATAAGTAAACAAACTTGTTGAATTTTAAACAAATTGGTGAAGAGAGCATCACCCTATCTATTCTAGTTTTAATGTTTTCTTTGTACATGAAACAGTTCAACTACAAAGCCGGCAAGTAGACGATGCTCATTAATGGAACAGAACGAGGATTTCAACTATGACAATCTGCCATCCAGTGGAAAAGTGAAAATTACATGTCAACCAGGCACTGAAAGTGCTAAAAAAATTTCCTGAAACCTGGAAAGAGTGGAATGAGCTATTTTAGAAAGGTGGAAGATGCACTAGGTTGGCATTTTAATCTCCAAAGGGCAGTGTATCTGGCCAGAAATTTATAACTCATATGTATAACATGTATTTATACCGTATACAATGCTCATAACATTACCTTGTATGTGTGTCCACTTGTATGTTTACAACATAACTGGACAGAAGTTTATTAAAAGTCATCATATCCCATTCCATTGATGTGATAACTGAGCACAGCCTAAATTATCTTTTAGCTACCCAACAACAAAATTTCTTGCAGCTAAGAGAGACTGCACATGGTTTCAGAGCAGTCCTAAGGTATACAGGCAGAGCCAGATTTCCCCATAGGAGTCTGTATCATTCTGCTGTCAGCAGCCAAGCAATCTTGACCTGTGCTTTCAGAGACCTAGGCACATGTTGCTAACTTCTTTCCTAATAGTGAAGTATCTCCATCACTTCCACATACCCTCTCCCTACCTTATTTTGGAATGCAGAAATGGCAGGGACCTGGTGTACATGTTGGTGACTAGCATCCTGGGGATCATATGACCATTTTGAAGCACAGGAAATTAGGTTCTCAAGATACCCCTCAAGACAGTAACTTTACTGGGTGGAAGACACCACTATAGCTGTGGGAAAATATTTTTTTTTGCTTAGCAGGGACAATCTGTAAGGGTCAGCACTTCCCAAGAAGTGTGCAACTTTATGGTAAATGTATTCATGGAAGTTTAATAGTAACACTGGCTGTTAGTAGTGGGCCTTCATGTGCATTTCTGGCATCTTTGGAAATTAGCTTGCAGCTGCTGCTGGCTGGGTTTTTGCTTTGCCTGACCCTGGAAAAAATATAGGTACCACCAAATCACTCTTCAATTCTCTTATCATGATCCAGGTAATTCCCTTCCCAGTGGCCAGGGATATTCAGAACAGAGCCCACATTTCAGTGTCTGACTTTAGGTCTAGACAGAGCTGGTTAATTTGTTTGCTAGTATTGGTTTTATACAGTTGTGCAATTCCACGC
>VZTL01045914.1:11367-52142 GCA_013400535.1 Scopus umbretta | reverse complement strand
AAAAAAAAAAAAATCAAGGAGAGGACCAAGGGATAACCTAAAGCTGGGACGTTCAGTATGACATGGGTCACAGGTCAGTACCTTGGTTCAGACACTTGCAGGCAAATGCATGATTTACCTCTTCTGAAGATGGATGTTTAAAATAGACAAGATCATACCCTAGATATGTCTATTTTTCTCTGTTGGCCAGAAACACATTCCACATCACTGGCTCAGATCTAGATGTTTACAGTGAAGATATCTGAAGTTTGGCAAAAAAATCCTATCCCTCATTTTATCCTTGTAAAGTATAATGCAAGAATCGAATCTGATGTTGACACAACTATTAAAAATAGTGACAAAATCTGTTTCCAAAGCAAAGATCACAGCTTACCAGTCTCTCTCACTCACACATATATACACACTGTCAAAATCCGACTTGGCTGCTGCTCCAATATGACTTCTGAACAGTAAGTGGAAGTTAAAATTACCACTAGTACCACCAACTAAGCTCACCTTCCTACCACAGCCCGCCACAGAGCCAGAAGTAGCTGTGGTATGTATACAAGATGAGATGGTAAGGCTGGAGGTCTGTATAAATGGTCCTGCACTGAGCCCAGACTTCGTGCTGCTGCCACAGACTGTGGGCACGTGGGTAACATACACACTAGCTGATCATGCTGGCCAATTGATTTGCCACAGGCAATGTTTGAGAGCACTTCCCTATGGAATACTCACCACTTTCTATTTCTTCTTCATTATCGTCCTCTAGGATATTTACAGGAGCAGCAGTTTCCCCAGCCTCCATCATCTTTTTCAGAGCATCAAGCTGTTCTGTTAAAAATAAAAATAAATTAGTCATGATATGAACAGTTTCTAGCACAAAGAAATACATGAGAACAATCATAAATGAATCTCTGATCCTGAGAGCTACTTTTATTTAATGGGTTCTCTAAGTTTTCAGCTAGCAATAAAATTTGACAGAGTAAGAGCATCATTAGACACACTCTGTTGTTAGATCTGAAATGTGGTCAGTAAGGACTGTATCCAAAGCTCAGTGAAGTTAAGAAAAACATTTCCAGAGACATGAAAGGTCTTTGGAGCAAGCATGTTACTTCTTCAAAGAATAAATAGACAGCTATCTCTTTGGTGCTTGATCTATCCAAAGGGGAGCAAAGGGCTTGGATTTTCAATTGTGTTCCCATGTGCATTTCAGTTAGACAGTATGAAGACAATCATGTATGACTGAAGTCAGTGGAAGGTCTGCAGGCTTATCTTCGAATGGAGAAGGACCAGGGTTTATCACTACAGCCATACTGGAAACTAATATAGCAGCATTATTATTACTGAAAGAAGATAAATATCAGAACTGGCAACAATAGCAAGAAGAGCAATTTGAAATTCCATTTCATTTTATGCTTATCCTGGACAAACACAGCAATGCAAACATACCACTGTAGGCAGAATTTACAAGAGATTCTATCTGCGTTGTATTTTAGTTCAACCAGTAATCTGATAAAAGTCCCAGGATTACATTTCTAGGTCTACCTACGCTTATGCTACACGCTGATATCAAGGCCTAGACTCTGGCACTCATATGAAACACAAGGGCAAACAAAGTGTCATTTACATGTAATTCATGTTCTTCCACCACTAAAGTACAAGCAGTTTGGAAACGCTAGTAACAAAGTCTATTCGTATCTACCTGGACTTTCATTTAATTTAATACTTGATAAGCTTTACTTACTTTTTTCTACTTCAGGTTTCAGCCTTTTGTTCTTTATGAGAATCTTTCTTCTGAGGTCATTAGGAGAAGGTAGGGCTTTACCTGGATCAAGCTGTAAAATAATTTAAAGAAAAGGCTCAGTAACAGCTATTTGGCCTCTCTGTATCCCTATTTGGGTTTTTGACTTTAGGACAGCAATGGTAAGGGGCAGTGAACAAGCAGTGCCACCTCAGGCACAGCCCTGGGACGTAGCGTAACTGCAGTTACATCGTCTCCTCTGCTTCTTCCCTATCCCATGGGAAAGCTGTGCTCAGGTAAATGTTGCTGGCTGAAGCCAGCACATTGGTCTCCAGCCTATGCCATACTCATCTGCACTGGTCAAAATGTCTCCCCGTCTCTCCTGCCTAGCAGTGGGCATGGATGTGACCTGCAAATCTTCATCAGAGGACTTGCAACTTTCCNAGCAGTGGGCATGGATGTGACCTGCAAATCTTCATCAGAGGACTTGCAACTTTCCCTGTCTCCCTGTGGTTCACACAAAGTCCAAGTCACAGTTTAGCCCATTATCATTTGATCTCTAAATAAGTCACCTTTTATGGTCCCTTCAAGGTGTAATACTGCAAGTGAGGCAGCCCACACGTACTTACAGAATAGAAACAGGCTGGCACTGGTGAATGGAAAACTACCCAGTCCTTAGCTAGGTAATGAGGACTATTTTTGCCAGCAGGGCTACAGGGTCACATCTTCAGTATTTATGAAAGGCAAATGGCAAGTTTCACATGCACAAGGAAGAAATACTAAAAGATCTGTTCCAGTTTGGGGAAGGAGAAAAAATACTATTGAGAAAAGAAAAAGTGCAAAATCCTCTGATTTAAGCCCCATCAGATCACTGAGGCTAAGAAACAGAGATTCGGGTACGGTAATTAGCACCCTCCACCTCAGGCTTGCTAAGAATATCATGCAGGGAGTTGCTGGTATAATGGACTGTGGTTTCCAGTGAACCGTAAGTGATACAGGAGTAGAAGGTATTTCTAGGACTAGTAAAAATTCTTAGAAGAAATATTCAGATATTTTTATCCTTAATCCAACTTTGCACTACGCAGAAGCAACATCCTAGATGAAGAAACAAAAAAAAACAAAGCACCATGACTTGAACCCAAATAAAAGCACCAGAGGTGACAAATAACAACCCAACAAAAAAATCCCGTATCAACCCAACCCAACCTCACAATAATGGGTGCAAACCTCCTTGCAGGAGGGGAATGGTTATTCACAACCACGAGGCTAGGCTAGCTCAGTCATGGCAGGTTCAGCATGCTGGATGAAGAGAAAACACAATTGTTCCTGAGAGTGCTTGGGTTGTAATTCCACTAGATGTCAGTGCCGCAGAGCTCATCTATCCCCAGGCTTCCAGGCTGCCAGTCTGCATTCCCCAAGCACAGGGCATAGCTAAATGCCCATTTGGACAAATATTTTGCTTGTATTTAACAGCGAATCTGCTTCAGCCAGTGCTATGTCTCTCAAATCTGCCCTCCTCAGTCAGTCAAGGTATTAGAAACCAAGCACTCATAAAATACACATTTCAAGCTCCTCCTGCCATCTCTGCAACATTTGCTTTGTGAGCAGCTGGGGACTGAATTCACCCATGAGGAGGAATGACAGAAAATGTAGAAGGCTCAGTAGTCCTACAGAGCAGAGGCAGCTGAGGCTTAATACTGGGCCCTGAGGCAGCAGCAATGCAGCCCTTGGCCAGCTCTGTTTTAGGCTTCCCCGAAAGCTGCAGGAAGCTGTCATTTGTGAGAAGTGTGGCACGGTGCTACATACATTGCAGGGGAACACTACAGATTTAGTTCTCTGGGATGCACTTTTCAGGGCAACAACCTGATATTCCCCAAGCCTTGTGCGTTGCTGTCCCTGCAACATGCAAGGAAAGCCAAGAAAAGCTCTAGAGATGATAATGCCAGGAGACCCCCTTTGCAGGGGTCACACAGACAGGAGCTGAAAGGTAAGGCAGAGTCCTCTTTGCCGTGGGCCCCCCTGGCACTAAAGAGCATCTGCAGGTTTTGGGTGGCTGCTGGCAGACAGTGAGCATGTTGCTCAGGAGAGTACGGAAGGCCTAGAGGAGTAGCTGCGAGCACTAGGTAACAAGCTATTAAAAGTCTCAAATACTGCGTTTGTGAAGGAGTGGCTGTTATTATCTCCTGCCATGCAGGAGAGTGAAGTGCATGCAGATTACAGCGCACTTGAGAGTCCAAATAAGACTGCAGGGAACTCTTCGTGCTTAATTTAATTCTTAACGCAGCAGTGGGGGCCACCTAGACTGCAGGACTTGATCTGGAGCATGAAGCATGCAAAGTGCAGCTGAAAGAAAAGGTTTCCTCAGCTGAGACCATGCAATTTATAATTAATTGGTTTTCAACAGTGACTGGCAATTTCAGAGTTATGTATGACCTGCAAATACAACGTATGTGGTGTATTTTATGTAGGTGCTGATATTACGTCACACATCAAGGGGATGGATTTCCCCAGGCTGCTCGCCAGAGCCCTGTACAGAAGAGATTAAACAAATCAGATAAGGACAAGTTTGTACCAAAAAGTGAAGACATCCAAAATCACTAGTCATTTTTGAAAGCACAGGACTGGCAGTGTACTGCACTACAGGTGATATGATCCCAGTTTATCGTCTCTTTTAAATACAGCTTAAAAAAAAAAAAAAAAAAAAAGAGACTGGCAGAATATAACATACTGGATGTGTTTCTAGAGGCTGCTTCAACAGGAGATCACCAAAAAGATCTTCACAGTATTTTGACATCTTGTACTGTTGATATTTGCTGGAAAAGATGATGTTGGTTAATTTTTAAATATAAGAAAAGAAATACCTATTACTCTGAAAAACAGAATAATGCTAAGTAATGTAGGTAACCCAAATTATATACTGCCCACTTTCTCTCAACTGAGAAGTATTACTTTACTGTAATTAAACTGCCAATAAAAGTATATTATCTGACATAGACTAATTTATTAAGACCAAAGAAGTAGATTAACTGAATCCCACACAACTAACAGAACATCCAAATATATTTCACAGCTTTACCACAGATAAAAAAATATCGCCATTATTAAGCTAGATAAAGATTGACTAATATATGACACTCTCTTCCATGTGACATTCAATATACCTGCATATCCCGACAGTACTCAAGTACACTCAAATTATAGTATGTTTGTGTATCATCTCTCTCATACATTGCACTATAAAAAAACAAAAATGGGCACTATATACCTGCAATGATTTTCAAATGAAAGAATGACAGGATACTCTGATGTAACAAATGCTGTTTCCTTAATGGCTTGAATTACATCCTTTAAAATGCAATAATAGGATTCAAATTAGAACAGATCAAATTACAATCACAACGAAAGAGATGGGTTTTTTTTGTTCTCCACCCCACCCTGAGAAACACAGAGCTGAGTCTCAAATGTGCCAAGTGAAGCCAGAACTACAACAAACTGTATGCTCACTCTTTGTTTCCCCGCAACAACCTGGACTCAGCACCCAGCAGGTGCCTCACTGCACCTGCAGCAGTGATGGCAGCTTCACTCAAAACCCATCAACGCTACCCCTGGATCTGCTGCTGCCTCCTCTTGCCAGGGAGAATTTCTACTCCCGCATAACTCCCGCATCTTCAGGCTGTTTCCACAGCTAAGGAACTTCTCAGAGAATGGAGAAGGTATTTATTCTGTGGTGCAAAGAGCCACAGGATGTGAAAGTATGGGGCAAAAGCAGCACGCCTGCTTCTTGCAGCTTCTGTGGAAAGGCAGATGTGACACAGGGGCGTAAGATGTGAGTCAGAAATAAGCCTAAGACCTCAGGACAAGAAACTGCACCAACGCGACCTGTTAGTTTGTGACAAGGGAGCAGCGTCTGGGTGCTGAGGAGGGGAGGGTGCCCTGCATGGATTCTTGTCCGGGGGTTCTACTGGGGCTTGCTGCCCGATATAGAGGTCAGGCGTTTACCTTGAAAAGAATATCTGTACACATCGCTTTTCCATGCGTTATTATTGGTTCCTGGTCTTCACCTTTGCCATCCCAACAGTCCAGCTCAACACACCTAAAGACCCAAGAAAAGTGATGTCAGCTTCCTTAGTGTTTCAGTACAGGTGAGCTACTCGGGACAAGTTCTGAGCAGTAATGTTCAGAGCAGTGAGTTACAAAGCAGTTTTGGGCATTACACAATGCTTTTTAAGCTGCACATGTGTAATTTCAGACTGCTTTTATAACTTTGGGTATATTACCTCAAATATACTGTATGTGGGTTAATATATTTACACCTGAACAGTAATGTTTTTAGCACTGTAACACTCATCTAATTTATTCTCTTACTCAGTTAACTGTGACACATTCCAGTACGTTAAGAAATTATGCAGGAAACAATAAACTGATTCTCATTTACATATAAACTTCTTAATTACAAAGCAGAACGTCCTCTGAAATTCTTCTGTTGTCATTTTGAGATCAAACTTCTGTTATTTATCTCAAACCTGCCTCTTGACATCAATTTCTACATTCCACTGCCTTTCAATGTTTTTTGCGAGAAAAACAGTATCTTAACTATGTATATTTTCATCTACCACACTACTATATTTATACATCCAATTATGCAATATATCACCACCAAGGTATATTATGTAGGTTTAATGTATTAGATCCACAAATATTAAAGGCTGTTATCTCCTGCTTCCAACCTGCATCCAGCCAAAAGCACTTGTCTGTACATCTCCACCGAAGACTTGCCACCAAACTGTCTGCCTGTTAAATAGGTATTGTGAGAGGAACTGATGAAATAGTGAGCCAAAGGATGGTCCATTTCTTGATATAATTCCAAACGGTCTAGGAAAACTGGAGCATTTTCATCTGACATCAAGTATCTGCAAAACCCATCACTTGATATGACACCTAAAAGGAAGAAAGCATGGCAAATTACTACTAGAAATTTATAGTGGGCAGGAATCAAACTGTCTCACAGAGCAGGAACCTTAGCACAAAAGCTATGTTTACACAGGCTTCTGCAAGCAAACAGAAGCTCTCCCCTTCCAATACTCCAAGCTGACCAACAAGCATGTCCCTGGTGCAAAATCTGCCACTGTGTTCCCAGACAACAAAAGAAAAAAAAAATAATCAGGTGCCCACCTAGCTCAATATCTTATGTCCAGCACTCATCATAGTAGACCTAAGGCATCAAGAGGATGCAAAGGAGGCAAGTAAGTGGTGACATCTCCTCAGAATACTCCCAACAATTCCAGACGCTGAGCCTTTGTGAGCCAGAAATTGTGAGCTTGCGTGTACCAGTCTTCTATGACACTTTTTTTTCCCCTTTCACATTTGGTCCTGCCCTGACTGTGCTACAACACTGCTAATCAGCTTGCAGCATGTGCAGAGACCCTTCTCTGCTGACAAAAACAAGTGGAGGTGTGCCCGAAAATGTCTGCACCTGTTCATTTGTACAGCATTAGGAAAATCTAAGCTACCTTCAAGTTTACTGTCTGAAATACAAGTTTATTCCTTTATAATGAAAAGCAAGCCATTTGCTACAACGGACATAGGATGCACAGTAATTCAGAGGACAGAATTCATTACACTTTTCTCTTACTTCTCTGCTGTTATATGGTTCATAAACTACAAAAAATATAAATCAAGGGATAAACTTTAATGAAAACAAGGTAAGAATCATCAGTACTGCAGTATCAGTTTTAAAGTGGCCAAGAGACTGTAAAATGATCTGGGGTAAGGAAGGAGGGATTACTCACTAGGAGTCATTGCAGAGAATAGTTATCTGGCACTAATTTGGAGATTGCTTTCTCTAAATCACATATAAACACTCAGCTATTGTTAAGACACAGGTTGCAGCAGTCTTTCTTTGATTTTAAGAGAACTTTTCTCTTACAGAGAGAATGCCAGTAATCCTGCTTTTCATTCAGCTCCTAGCTTTGTGAAAAAACCCTCTCCCGGAGCTTAAATTTTCTGTGTTTGGCGTCAGCCAGCGGTGAACTGTTCTGGAACATCTTATTCAAATCCACTCAGCTGATTCTGACTTTTGGAAGAAAAGGGAAAACATAGGGGGCGAAATGGAATTTTCAACTTTAAGAATGTTTTTATTTTGTTGATCACCGAGAACTTAAAAGCAGCAGCACAAAGTATCTCAGATGATATGCACTTCTAGTGCATCATCTAGTGGAAGAAAGTCACAGCTGGGCAGATGTTCTAGACAAACAAAGGCTTCAGTAACTTAACAGAGCTCTACGTTGGCAACACACCGGCCTTCGTATTTGTGACATGCACTGACCAGGTGCAAGAATTTGCTTTTGTAGTGTTCCTGAGCAGACTCTGGTTACTAAACTGCACAGCATTAACTTGCTCAGCTTTACTTATTCTTTCTGTTACTGACATGTAACTGAGGAAGAGTCAGTTGCTTATTGCAACTGCCTTGTTGTACATCAGCCTTGTTTCTTAATCTACGCGGTTTAGGATAAAAAGGTGTTGAGCTTAACTATTTTACTCAACAGCAAAGTTTTATCTAAGAAGGTGAAAGAGACTGCAGAGAACAACCACTGCTGAGATAAATTCTTGCCTTCTTTACATGCTAAGGTGCAACATGTTTTTATATGAAATCATCTCTCTATCCTACTGGTTGTATTGGGATAAAACCTGCATCGGTGAATATGATTAATGGAGGAACACTGTAAGAGGACACTGCTGATGTTCTGTTGTTACTCTCCATAACCCTACCCCTGCAGGAGGTTTACCACATTTATTTAAAACCTTTTAGAAATATAAATCAAAGAAAGATGCTAAATAATTAGCCAAGATTCAATTATTGGCTAAAAGAATAAGCCAATATCATTCCCTTGCCACAGCTTGGTGCTTGTTATTGAACATTGTTTTCCCCTTCTAGATTAGTTTCCACCTCCCTAAAACATCTTTTTACACCTTCCATCCTAAACAGGTGGCAGCTACGTTAGTACACCTTCCTCATTTTGGAAAATATGTAGAATGCACTGGCATCACGAGGAATCACAGATGAGTGCCTTTAAGAAAAATGAAAAAGGATAGAGTTGACTAAGATCAAGTAATTAATACTTGGAGAATTCTACTTCATGTAGAGAGGAAGAGAAATAAGCTCCACTGCTTGTGAGTGGAAAATCCTTGTAACGTTTATAAATGACTCCTCGACAAGAGAAGTATCTTCCTCTCTCTCAGGTGATTCCTGAAAAGTCTATGTTTTTGCAGAACTAAAAGAGCAATCTATTAACCCAGTGTATGACACAGTGTCTAGAGTAGCACAGACAGTACAAGCTCCTCCTCTAGCGGTTTCATCAAAGGACTAAAGTACTATAAGGAATGGTGACAGCTACACATCCAGCTACAGAAGGATTCCTTAAGTTTATAAACTGAGAAAGACAACTGTAAACTCTCCCAACCACTGGCCCAAAGAAAGTGAAAGGGGCAGGTGTGACCGTGGAGGGCATTGCTGGCATCAACGCCTGTGACCGTAAAGCAACATAAAGGCACACAGGGAACCCAACAAGGCTGCAGCACTGAGCAAAAGCTGCCTCAGGCTTTACTGAAGCAGTTTAAGATATTGCCTCCTTCTGTTGTCTGCTTTGCCCATCCTTCATCAGCAGGGGCAGCGCTAGTGGACGTGTAAAAGCTATTCAGCTTCTTCAGTGCTGGCTTGATACATTAGCCTAAGTGTCTGGTGAAAGTGGCTTCCTGTTAGAACGCCTGAAGGTCTATAGGCTTTGCAAGGCTGCAGTCTCCTCCTCTGCATGCTCCGATGACAGTGATTTCCAGCGAAAGGGCAGGGAGGACAGATGGGGATAGCAATATTTTTAATTTCTGCGGCTGATCCCAACACAACTATTTCAGCAGACTGGAGAAAGGCTGGGAGCCAAGTTCAACCACTGATGCTTCCAGCACCCACAGCAGCTCAGGACGTGAGCAGTCCAAGAATGGCTTGGAGACACCTCCTGCAATCTCCTTTCTCAGACAGAACATTTTTGAATGCACCCATGTAAAATACCCTGTTCTAAGCTAGGCTTCTGCCCCCAAGCACTATACAGATTATATCGTAAGAAGGTGGATGCATCTCCAATGGTGCACACAGTAATATATTTTTTATTTTTACACAGTATCTGTCCAGCTTTGTAGCCTCTCTCCAAGACCTTGGCCATAGCCACATGCATGTTGCCTTGTTGCTAGAAGGAATCTCCATGTGGTTCCCCTTTTACTCAATTCTAGCCTCTCCTATTTTGTATCAGGATGACTGCCTTTGTAGCCACACTGTAACCTGGATCCCGGAAATAATCCTCTAAAAAAAAAAACAAAAAAACCCAAAAAACAACATAAAAACCCCANAAACAACAACAAAAAAAACCCACTGGTTTTGAGGAGGAGATATTTTTCAGCAGATTAGTTTCCTGATCTAGTTCACTGGGTGGCCACGCAAGCACTTGCACCCTGACCACAAGGACTGTAAGCTCCCTTTTAAAAGTTTGGAGGCTTCAGACAAATTCCCCAAATGCCTAAAACCAGTGAATACTGAATTCCCTCCCACATTTACCTTTACTCTTCAAGTCTTCATCTGGCTCATATGTCTCAATTATCTGCATTGCTCTTTTTGTGTCATAAAAGGGAAATAAAATTTCATTGAGCCGAGGATCTCGTTGATGCTAAGGTTAGAAAACAACGGAATTCAGCAAAACAATATAGTGCATGGCTATCATCCAAGAGCATTTCATTACTGCAGATGAGAAAGAAAGAAGTGGACATTTAAAAAAAAAAAAAAAGCCCTAAAACTTACAGACTATTCAACAGTAACTTTAGCTTTAGACAGAAAATGAACCTTATCTTTCATAAGAAACCTAGGCAGCTTAGTTACAAAAATATTTCAGAAAAACAACCCAGTGCATCGTATTACTGGTCTTACTCTTGCTTGTTCATGAAAATAATGACTGCACGTGGTATATGTGCAAATGAAATGTTAAAAATAAATAGCTATATCTCTCTTCTTGCAAATTTTCTCTCTTCCTAATCTTTTTTTTGTAGGTCATGTAAACTGACAGACTTGACTGATGGCACTGTAATCACCTCTGCAAAAATGCACGCCTTCAGCAATATCTACAGCTAAAGTAAAAATTAAAATAAAGCTACACTATAAATACAGAATTTGAAACCCAAGTTTAGAAGTATGCAACTAGTGATGTTTATTTGTGAGTCGTGGAAACATTGTGTTATTAACTACTCAAAAAGCAGCGTAGGTTCTTAGAAGAAATATGTACAACTTAAAAGAGCTTCACAGTATCATCTCTTCAAGTCACAGTAATTTACAATATTAGGATTTCATGATATACGTAGTATTTTGATACAATTTAGCAGTGATTTCTAACGCACTACTGAAACTCAAGAGTTTTTAAGTTTTCACTTAATAGTGTGCTACGTAACTTTTGTTTTTCTCCATGCTGGATTAGAGCTGCACACTGTGTGCCTGATTCTCCATTAAAAGAAAATTAAAAACAGAATTGAACGGAGTAGTGGCATGTAAGCAGATGTAATAAAACAAGGAAATAAATATGACTGTGAAAACACTCTTTTACCCCAGTAGGTGCACAGTTTTCAAGCTTTAGTTTAAGCAGAATTCAGAAATGTAATGTAACAGGCCACCCCCATATTGGTGATCAATAATTTGGAGCAGACAGGATGGTGTTGATATGGCTTGGCACAGCACTACCAGCATTTGCTGTAATTCCTTCACGTGTAAACTTTTTGACATTTTTTTCATGCAAAAAAGTAATATCCAATCAAAAAAAAAGCACTTGATCTCTTTTCTTACAATCAATACATTGGTGCATGTGCTTAATTAATTCCAAGAAATTACAACCAATGCCAATTTAATCATGCAATTAAGGAGGGATCTTTCAAATAATGCTACTGACAGTCTGCAGCATCTAAAATACAGCAGTTTCATTCACTACAGATTGGCTGTCTGGATATCTAAGTAAAACTCAGATGAAACATGATATGAGAGCAGATGGATGCAGGACGTAACTTGCTAAGCAGCACACAACAGCAGCACAACACTGGCATGCAACAGTACAGTCGACTGTGACAAATGACAAGCTTTATACCATTAGTGACAATACACCACTTCAAAAAAACTGTAAGAAATAGTAGGGAAGGTTCTTAACTCCAGAAAAGTGTTCTTCCCCACTCTCTTCTACAGTTAGTCATAAGCGAACAGAAGAAAATAAATGGGATAAAGCAAAAAGTCTCCTCCTGAGAAAGAGTCCCAGAGTTATTGGAAGGAGCTAAGAGCAAAATATTCTTTTTGTAGCAATGATCATCACTCATTATCAATTTTCTATTTCAAACAAAAGCATGTCTTCATGTTTACTCAGTTTTAAAAATAAAGCAAAATTGACAAGGGATGAAGCTTTACTTAAAAAAAGGAAGAATGCTTACTCGTGTGTCTCAGGGAAACGTTCTGCTCTGCTGAGCTTCCTGGCACAGGGAAGTTGTAACACAAAAGCTGACCGAAACTAAAAGCATGAAGTTTCATCTGGAAAGACAACACGCCCCAGGACTAACTGTGTATATCCAACAAAGTTGCACTTGATTGTTCTAGGTACCATATGAGACAGGACACCCTTACACTAGACATTTTTAACCATAGGAGGGTGAACCATCTGAAAGCATGGGAAGAAAGCAAGCCTGTACGGTTCTGTAAAGAGAGAAGGAGCATTCAGCCTCCCCAGCACGGCCTCCAGTCTCCTCTTTGAGTGGATACAAACTGAAATGCACAGCAGTTAATAATGTGACGGAACCAATTTTGCCCCTTGAATCTGTCCTGTGCAGTGGTAAGACGGGGGGTCCTTTTGCGGCGATGAAAAACAGAGGGAGACAGAAAGAGCAAGGGAGCAAGTGGGAAGGAAGGAGGAAGAGCGAGGAAGTGAGTGGAAGGGAGGGAAGGAGCAAGAAAGTGGGAAAGAAGCGGGGCAGTGGGAGAGAGGGGGATAAAAAAGGATCTCCTCATACCTCCTTTCCTAGGAGAAAGCGTGAGTACATGGTCAGACTACTGAATTTCCCTTTTGACAGTTATGTGGCTTATTAATTTATTGCTGCAAATTAATGGCAGGAGCAAATCTCAATAGTAGTGATTTCAGTTCTTTTTCTACTACATTTTCTTTTTTCAAAATTTGACTTGAAAAAAAGACGACCTACACAAAATACCGAGTGCCTGACAATAATTAAATTTCTAAAAAACTTCCCAGATGCTTTAATACTGATATGCAATTAAATCAGCTGTCAGCCAGCACCATTTAAAAGTCAAATAGAGACAGCAGTTTGGAAAAACTCCAGGAAAGCAGCTCACTCTCCACTCATACCCAGTAACAGATCCTCATGCTCCTTTAAAAACCCGTAACACTTAGAGCTTCTGCAGCATGCCTTGGAGGTTACTGAATTAAAAATAATTTAGGTTAAAGACTCTCATGAAGAATTGCTCTGCCAAGTAACTCCCTTCTCCGATACAATGATAATAATCTTTTTATATTTTCCAGCATTAAACACCACTGCTAATTGCAGTGTTGGCCAGCTGTCAAAGGGACAGAAATGATCACTTCAGGAGGGAGATTCTGGGTCATTTAGTGCCTTTCAAATCATGACCAAAACTTTAAACTCTATTTGTAGACCAAAAGACCTCCAGCACAGAGCCAAAGGCATTCATTTCAGTCATCAGAATGAAGGTCCTACTCTATAAAACCACCTGACTGATTTTTCCCAGCTCTGGTCACCAACTAAAGGGACAACTACAAGATTTCCAACTGCAAAATGTTTGTGTCAGTAAGAATGTAGCCAACAAGATGCATCTTTCTCCAATACTGACCATAAAATAAGGCTTCTAATTCTGTAAAAAGAACTGCTAAAACAATAAAAAACTGAGAGCACAAGTCAATTTTAATGTTTTAATCAGTTACTGAAGATAGCCTGGAAATTCTTACAATTGCTGGCAGCTCTTCTTCAAAAGTCTGGGCTTCAAGGAAGCACATTTTAAACTAAATCAATTACAAAGATCAATTTTAAAACAATGATAAAATAGGAATTTACTGAAAAATGAGGAGTAACACTGAAAAAAAAAAACCAGAAGTGATGGTTCAAGGTGGGGACAGGGCTGTGTGCTTCAAGCAGGAAAGTGTATCTATCTCTACAAGTGAATTGGGAGACTGAGGTACTCCAAGGGGATAATTTGTAATTTAAATCACAACGTTATCCTTTCTCTCTTCAATACAGAAGCAAAAATGACATGCCTTAGCTATGACCCCAGTCCTGCAAACATTTAGACACTGAACTTTGTAAGTAGTTGTGACAAAAAAACCATCTCACAGTAGTAAGATGGAGCATGTGCTTCAATTGGCTAACGGAGAGAACTATGTGGATATGACTAAGGCCCAAATATGGAACCATTAGTCCTGAAGTTGTTAATCTTCTCACTATCTTTTCTTTTTGAATACTCTTTCTACATGTAATTCAGGTTTGGTAAAGAGTAAGGCATGCATTCCCTGCTGAAAAAGAAAATTATATTCCAAATTTGATATATGGGGAACTTACTGCTTGAATCTTCATATAGTGGTATCAGGTAAATAAATAAATAAAGACAAAATACATAAAATTGATTTATAACTAGTAAAATAATTTTAGATGGCGAGATTTTTAGTAATGCACCCAGTCCCTGAAAGATCATGCAGAAAGGTAAAGCAGCTATCCATGTTCCAAATGACAGGAATCTACTGGTATCAACACAAGTAGAATGTGCTTATTTTCCACATGTATATTCTTGTCAAATCTACATAGCGCATTTATTGTTGCAATTCCAAATGAGTCAGTCTTCTATAACTACCTGTGCTTTAGGAATAGGAGAAAAAAACCCAACCCCACGCTGTTTATTGAACTACTTTGCACACTCATGATGTCTTTAAGAAATACTAAATACTCTTGCCAACAGCTGTATTCTGGAAATACAGTAATAAAAAGATTTCCTCTTACTCTGCACACATAGCATTTTCAAAATCGTATACAACCTCTTAAAATAGCTTCTTAGCTCTTCGATTTGTAATAGATTGAGGTAATACTGTCGAGGAGAATCAAAACACTGTTTATAAAAGCATGCTTAGTTTTTTCTAGTATTCAGAAGGATGAGCAGATATATTTAGCTATGGCCTACAGGTAAAGTAATTGTTTATAATAAAATACTGGGTATATTTTAGTTGAAAGTGTATTGAGTAAGTGTATACAGTATAAAATGTACAAAAAAACCACACATAACACACAACATAACACGACAGCAAGTAATCAAAACAGATGCCATCTCCAAAGCCAACATGTAGAAAGCACAACATACAAGGCTGGAGCTGATTTTTGCACCTGGATGTTACCATAATGGAAAGATCAGCGGATCAAAAGCATAGCAAATAATGGCATGATTCATGCAATGGAAAGATTGGAAGAAGCAAGCCACTGCAGACAGACTTGTATGGTAGTTAATGTATGAAAAAGCTTACTTCATTTAGAAAGCTCACTAATTGGTCTACCGTTAAATAATCAGTTTTGTCTCCATTGCTGAAAAGAAATTTATTAGAGAATGTAAGTTTTCATATATGATGCTACAGTAGGTATGATTTACATGTTGACATTGTTGATACTTTCAAAGCCACCTACTTTTCTACCTGAAGTAGCTCTACAGTCTCAAAATGAACAGTCACAAAAAACATACTAACTGTCTATGCTTGGCACAGTATATCTCCCATACGTCCTATAACTTAACAAACATTACTTCATAAAACAACATGTAAGCCCTCCAACTGAGTATAAATTGAGTGCAGAAACTTTTTAAACTTAAATTTCTTATTTTATTTAATTAGTTCACATACTGTGTTAATCACCTAAAGGAGCAAGTTAAAATTACAGTAGTTAGTAAAGCCAATGCCAAAAAAAAAAAGAAAAGTTCCAGGTGCTTCCTTTAACTCATGTAAAAGTGGCTCTAAAATACAGAGTGAACTTTTACATTAACAATCTGAGAGGGAAGGAAGGGGAAAAACAGACTTGAGTTCATCTTAAAATACTACCGATGCTACTAAGATTCAAGGTTAGATAATCTTTACAGTGTTCTGGTACTATTAGCTATGGACTAAAATACAACAAAATGAGTTTAAAGCAAGATTATATGAAATTTGAACTTACATCTTCTTAAAGAGGTCCTCTATGTCAGTTCGGGGACATATCTTTTGGGTGAGCTCATAAAATTTCTCGTAAGTAAATGCTGCAGGCTCAATTTCATCATTCTGCAACAAAATGCAAAGGTACATTTATCCAGCAAAAGAGAGCTTATATGCTCTTTTCCCAAGAGCATATCTTGTATCACAAAAAGCAACTGAAAACACTTTTAGCTCTTTACCTAGTACACACTTATCTCGTTTCTTTTGTATTTTCTGAAAACAGGTCTGAATTCATCTTTATCATAGATCTGTTTGATGTGCTTATATTCTGACCTCACAGTAACATCAATTCTACATAAACACAGAACAGGAAAAGTGCCTTTGTTTTTCTTCTGAAGCTTAAAAAAACCCCAAAAAGTCCAAAATAGTGTACAGACCTCAGGATACTTATACTGAAGCCAAGGAACATTGAGAAAAAGTCCCAGGGACTGAGCGATGGTTTTAAAAAGTTTTAAAAAGCAAAGCAGCAATCATACAGGGGCATGTAAAGCTTCCACGATGGAGGGAACACATGGCTAACACGTTCGGTATCATGTCCTCCTCTGAACAAGATGAGAACTGCAGCAGTGAGGAAAAATTTCATGTCGGGTGCCAGGCGCTACTACGGCTGGGGATTCATGTCCTTCTACTCCCCCGCTGCAGACATCAAGCTGCTGAGCCTGCAGGGCTGCCCCTCACCAGGCGCTTGCTCCAGTCAGTCCAAGAACCAAGGGCTGCAGTCTCCAAAATTAAAGAAGGGAGACTGGGCAGGGAGTAAAGCCAAAACAAAAAACCAAACAAAAAAAACCCCACCAAACAAAATAGCTGCAACTGTAAGCTGCAACTATAACCAGCCGTCACCTCTCTGGGGCTGCTGGCAGGGGCTCCCGCTGCGAGAGGGACAGAGTTGGACAGCAGTTCTCCAACGGAAGGGAGCAAAGAGCAGGAGGAGTCCAAGAAATGCAACTGAGATGACAGCATGCAAAAAAAAAAAAGTATTATGTGTGTACTCTGTGCTTACATGCTTTGTACAAATGAACGAGAGGTAGTCTGTTACAGAAAAGAAGGGAAGCCTCATCTAAGCGGTTTAAGGACCACTACGTCGTACCGATTTAAGCACATTTTGGTTTCAGTAACAACCTACAGTGATTAGTAAGTTACTCATGAACAATATGCATGTTTTTATGTGATGCAACTGACTTGGCTCACAGCTACGAATGTGAATAATTCATCAATTTATTAGTATAGAAAAAAGTTATTCAAAACCACCAAATACCTTTCCACTGGGAAGACCTAATTCCTTAAGTGCCTGAAAGATCACTTTTTCTGTTTTACCTGATGCAAAGGTTCTGGTAATGCTAAAAAAATAAAAAGAGTGGGGGGAAAAAAAAAGGAGAAATGTTAGTCACTTTTTAAACAACCAGTTTTCTCTCTCTTGCTTTTACTGCCAACATTTTCCTCTGGCTTAAACTGATGAATGTAAGCGTCTTCCAAGTAATAGTGCAGTTGAAAAAGTGCTCTAAGCTTTGCAGAGCAGCAGTGCTCTGCCTGCAAGCTATCCATTAGAAAATACATCAAAATAATGGACGGCAAGAAGAACAAAAGAGGGTTTTTTTCCAATATACTGGAATACAAAGCTGTGCAAAGTATTATTCTGTTGGCTCTCTTCACCTCTATGCATAGACAGATGACTTAAAAAGCAGCAGATTTTACAAGCGAGGAGACCCATGTCTCCAGCCATTCCTGGTTGTGGTGACTTCCCTTCGTTTCCAAGTATTAACCTATGCCTCCCAGGTCACCCATAAGGTAGGCATGAACCATTTCCAATGGCAGCTTCCTCCTCCTTTCCTTTTCAAGCAGTCGCTGCTAGCAAGAGACTCCCACGTGCATGTTGAATGTCATTCCCTGCTCCCTCACCTTATGAATATCCCTGTTCTAGACATACTACGCACAGTGCATTTAAGTAGGTCTCAGCTGCAGTTCGAATATTTCCACCAAACTCATTAAAATCCGCTTCCTTCCACAAAACAGGCTGATTTCACCATGCACGAGACTGACAAACTGGTTTCACTTGAAATTTAATACATCCAATTAAAGCATAGCTAGTTGGTACGGTTAATGTGAAAGCGTTTGGTCTATTTCCCTTTCCGTTTGACATGGAATAATTTGACATTAGAATAACCTCTAACTCGATCAAGATCCAAACCTGACAGCTCTCCTCCCTTCTGTTTAGGGACTAAGCTAAAATGATGTGCCCCACAACCCCTTGGTTTTAGTGTCTCAATCTAGAGGGAAACACTGAAGTCTGTGTCCAATACCTATTTCTAATGCTAACAAAAGCTGGACATTGGGAAAGACTCTATAGTTGCCTGGTAAGAATATGTTGCTCTTTATCATCAATTGAGACGAACATTTGCTGAGACTTTTTGTTAATCTCACGCATACTAAATAATTTCCCATGGTGAAAGATGTGAAAAAAAAATGTTGCTGTTATTTGTTGCCATAACAATTCACAGTTGTTTTATTCTCCAAAGCACTCTAAACCGCCTAAGTAAGTATTTTCATACTAATAAAATTAGAATCAGGAAGTGAAAGACCTAAATGATAAAATATTTTAACAAATCTTGACCAATTTTTTTCTTCTTTTTTTTTTTCTTTTTTTTTTTTTAATGGGATTCTTACAACAGTTAGATTTCTGTGTCCCTATTTAGGCACCTAAATAAGTTATTTGATTTTTCAAAACTGGTAAGTACCGAGATGCTTTCACTAAAATATAGACTGTTTAACTTTAAGCACTTGCCTCTTAAAAAAAATCTCAGGTGTCTATTTTTCTACTAATTCTAAAACACAAAGTAATGTTAGCTCTACAATTTACAACCTATTGCCAGCCCTGTAAAAAATTCTGTGTCTGTTCTAATGAATCAGTCCCCGATAATAAATGTCATGTAAAATCTGTAATATTAGCACAAAGTAATTAATTGGAAACTGTGAGCCAAGATTCCATGGCTGCAGGGAACTTATTTTTGATGCCAAACTATTTTTTTTCACCGAAGTTGACAGCAAACATAGCAGTAATTTGTAATGAGAGCAGCAGTCTAGAAAAGATCGCATGAATCAAAAAAGATGGCAAAAATACAGCATGACACTTTCATTTTGCTAAGGATATTGTAAATAAAACTACTTTTCCCTCTATCAGAAGAGACTTCATCCTAGCAAATTTACATTCACCTTGTGAATGCCTTGGAAGAAACTGGGCTACTTCAGATGCAGGCAAATTACTGATCGACAGATACCTACAGGTGTTTACTCCTTGTGTTCTGCAGTGGTTTGGGGCTTTTTGTGGCAACATGTCAATGGTCTTCCTCAGAACTACTTAAAATACTTCCCAAATCTGGGACTGAGGGGTATGAATCTATCGTGCTTTCTGAAGGATTAAATGACTCAGCTACTTCAGACCTTCACCACTTTCCAACCATTACTTCAAAACACAAGCCAACACATAAACTGTTTAAATCAATCTTTTATCATGGCCCCACTGAATTTATCAGTTTGGCTAGAACAGGAAGTGCTGCTGCCTTCTGCACTCTGGAGTAATTGACATAAAACATCTTTACTAAAAAAGTGTAATTTCAAATTAACTTAATTAAACTACTGTAAAACAAATTTAAGCCTCATTTGTCATTGTTTTGCTTTTTCTTTTCTGTTGTATTTTCATAGAAGCTAAATTAGCTTAAATCCTTTTAAATGTAGTTATACAAGCCATAAGCATAGATTGAGCAAAGCTAATTTCTAAACAGGCTTTAGCTGAACAGGTGCAACTTGCAATTTTCTGCCAGCAGAAAGCTGCAGAAACCAAGCAGAAGATTTTTTAAGAAATGTTGACCTTTTTAAACATCATCTACAGTAGTGTTAAAATCTGAAAATACAAAATATCTTACCAAATGCCCTGTCCTTGTAAGATCTGTAGATGTAGTTCCAGACTCCGACTGCTAAAATTTATTAAAGGCCAAAAGACAAAGCTGGTGGTGTCCTAATGATTTCGTGCTGCTAACTGCCAGAATTTCTTCTCTCCCAAACACAGTAGGTTGATAGTAATAAAGATATGCCCCAGAGTACATTACAATCTAGAAGTAGTTGAGAAGAATCTTCATGACTCTGCAACCCCCAACTGTACTAACGAGGAGTCAGGAATATTTATGCCATTTATCACCGATGGCCTGAGGAGGTTCACCTCCTCAAGGCTCATCATTCCCTATGGCCATGTGCTAGCTGCAAAAACCTGTCTTGAACCTGGAAAGAAATGCAAGGAGCTCTGATTTCCCAGGTGAGACTTTTTTTTTTTACTGCATTTCTGTGTAAAAATTATGGTGATCTTATGATACACATTTCTACAGCTTAACAGATCTGCTGGGTACTCTGTTTCTGAGAGAATAACTTTCCTATCTGTATCCCCAGAGCTACAGCAATTGCTATAGGGAGACCCTGAGCAGCAGGAGGCCGCCGAGGTTTGATGAAGCAGTGCTGACTAGATAACATCATATTTAAAAACAGGTATATAGAAGGGACTGACCCACAGCAATCTGGAGGTCAGTTGAAGGGGAAGCATCAGTGGTTTAAACCGGCGGAAAGAGTTACTGGCAGGAGGCTTGGGTAAACAATGTGAAACTTGGTGCATTTTGCATAGCAGAGCCATTCTGCCCACATTTCCCAGTGCTTCCTGGCTTGCCTTCCTCATACACATATCCTTCTCCTTATGCATCTACCTCCTTCTGTTCCCTCTTTTATCTCTCCATGCTCCTTCTCTGCACTAAGTGTTCGTGGGAGGAGGAGGGAAGCAATGAAGTCCCCCACATCCCAGGCTGCCCAGTGCCGAGATACTTGGGTGCCTGTGTCCATTTCGTGATAAGTAGCTGTTGCCCGATCAGGCTACTCTCGTGGTCTTGCTGCCCGCCATCAGGGCTCTGCTTCATCCTCTTTTCCAATGTAGGTCTACTGAACAGACGAATTTCCCCCCCCCATTCACATTCCTCTTCTACACCTTTCCTCCAGCCTCTCACCGACATCTCTCCCTTGTCCTTTCAGTGGGTGATACAGGGCTTCACGGATGAGTTGCCACGTTTCACCCACACTGACATAGCACATTTCTTGGAGCATCCAAATGTAAAGACGACTCAGCTTCCCTCCACACAGCATGGAATAGTAGACCCCTTACAAATTTAAACTGCAAACTACTTTTGCAATAATTTAAGCTGCTAGAGACCAATTTATGTCAACCTGGAAATAGTGCAAATTTGAAAAAACAAACTCTTGGAACTGGAAACATTTGTAAGAAAAATGATTCAACTTTAAAGAGACTATTTAAGTCCTCTTAAGATCAAAACTGCAGATCCGGCAGGAAGATTTAATACACTGGAAGCAGTGGACTGGACTCTCTTCAGCAATATGCGGGCTTGTCTGCATGAGCAAATCAGTGTGCTGTAGCACGATGGCGAGAATTTATGCCTCGCTGAACGCGAGGTAAAATATTTCAAGGCAGAAACAGTCTCAGACAAACTAGCGCAGTATAAATTCATACTGCGGAATAAAGCTCTTGCGTTCAAACACAGGTGTAAAGCTCTCAAGTCCTGAAAATGATTTTGCCCCTGTAGTTTTGTTCCCTCATCTTTACCCTTCAGTTGATATTCCTCATGGGACTTCTGCATAGAAGGTGCCTCATGGCAGTTTAGCTCAAGTTTGAGAAATAAGCAGGGTCTTGGCAATGTGAAAGTTGAAAGATTAATACACTGAAGCAGCGTTAACACAGTCAAGGTGTCACTTGAGTCATGAAGCTAAAGAAACCTGGAAGGCAGCACGGCAGGCCCTTTGTCTTTTTGCAGATTCTACAGATGCAAAATCCTCTCCTCTCTTGAAAAAAAATGTTCTGTGAGGCTTGTCTTACAAAGTCCTCCTTGCTCCCTTCTGTGAGTCTCTATTTATGAAAAAACAGCATGCCCCAAAGGTGTGGTTCTCATGAAGAAGAAAGAAGCTCAGTGTACCAGCAAGAATTAGTTTCTCTAGCAGGAGGGGGGAAAATTACTGCCTAGCCAGAGAGAACTGAAAATCAGTAACTTGTAATAGTTAATAGCTGTACAGAAAAAAGTACACTGTTGTAGCTTTTCTTGTACTGACAACAACTAACCCGACAATTCATTCACCATGCGGAGAAAACCAAGTATTATCCCAGGGGTTCCTACAAAAGCAGAAGTATTTTTGGCAGAGCGGTATCTGTTGCTTTTACAAGGAACTACATTTTAAAATGTACCTTTTTGTCCCCTACTTAACTGGCCTGCAAGTTTTTATGGTTCTTTTGGTAAGTATTTTGTGAAGTTTTACAACTGAAAAACCCATCCCAGAGTTTGAGGAGTTTTAAGCTGAGAAAACTGATGCTCTTAGCATTAAGTGACTTTGAAAACAATTACAAGCACTCGCAGCTTCATTACAATGGACTAAGAAAAAAATTACTAGGCTGATAAGAAGTCCTACCTAGTTTACCAAGGAAGTACAGAACTCAGCTGCGTTTGTCTAGTTCTGTACTTATTTTTACATATGTATTAGTAATAAAATTGATATTATATTTCACCATTAAGCCACAGAATTTTATTAACATTATACAACCAATACCTGACAAAAACTCGAACTCCCAATTGTGCTTACCTCCGAACTGGAATTTTCCCATTTGTGTTTGTTAGAAAGGCCAGCTTCATCCAGCTGAAATGAAGAATGAAATATTGTTAAAATACCATTTTTATTAAAATTGGCATCTAGATACTTATCATAGAATCATTAGGGTTGGAAAAGACCTCTAAGATCATCTAGTCCAACCGTCAAGCCGGGTTTTTTTTATGTTTAATTAAGGTTATTGCCATGTCTGCGAAATGAGTACAAACAAATAATAGTTCTGTAATAAAAACATTTTTGTGTAACCTTTTAATGGTTGAGGCAGAGCAGTTCTGTAACTTTAAAGGCAAAAAGCTGCCCAAAAGAATCAGTACATTAACATGAGCATGAAGACAAGAAAGACTCATAGGGTTTTGTTTGCATATGCATGAATGAAAGAACAAGCCAGACAATAATTAAAACATACAACATCAATAAATCAAATGAACAGTTATAAATTCTCTTGTAATTTCTCCTGCACAGGTGCCAGATATAGACTTGAGACCTCTTCTGGTCACAGTGAAAGATAAACCCTAAACTAGTTTAGCACCGTTTTCTTTACTACACTGTTTTGAGATTGCAAATGTTGAACTACAAAAAACAATTTTATTTTTTTTTAATTCCAAAAAGGAAAACACAAGGACAGAAAAATAAAGGAGAAAGGATAGCAAAGAAAACAACTTACTGTTTTTTGAGACATGTCATTGGACTGACATTGTTAGCTCTAAAGTTATGTATGATGGATCCAAGCCCTTCTACCCATTGCTGAAAAACATGAAAATACAGAAACACCAAATTAGGAAAACTGAAGAGGGAAAACGTAGGAAAGTTTGTCTTGGGTGAGGGCTCTTCCTCCTTGCAGCTGCGGATAATGTTAATAACCCGAGTTGAGGAAAAGCTGCCCACTTCACAGCCCGTAACACCACGGAAAAGTCCAGCCACGTTTTACCCACTGCTATTTCATCCTTCACGAAACAAAGTGATTGTGCTTTCCATTCTTCCAAGTACCACGTGTAACATCAGTGGTGCTATTAAAACAGTTTATTACCAGCAAAGGCAAGTGGTCCATTGATTGACTTATCAAGCCTTCTATTTATATCCTGTATAAACTACATATGCCTCCCTTTCAGTTGCGGCTGACAAGATTAGCTATTACTAAGCAACAGTATACAATATGTGATGACATATTTAACTGGTCCCGCTTTACAAAAGGAATGAAACAAAATATTAATAAGCTAGACCAAACCACGGGGAGGCACAACAATTGTTCCGTGACGCTGACCTCACCTAACACCCTGTTACATATTCAAATCCTGCTTGCTTTCTTGCTTCCATCCTTAAAAAGCAAACCATTCCAGTAATCAGTGGGATGACTTGCAGCCAACAGCAGCATTACAGCACTTACTTACAAATTCCTTTTTGAGAGTATGTTTTTCTTCCATAGGTTGTACCTAGGCTTTGCAGTACTGTATAGAAGAAGCTTAAGGATTAGGTTCTAACATGAACACTCATTGATTTTAGCATGAATCCTGGCAGGATAAAGCTACAGGAAGAGGAAAAAAAAAAATAAAAAAAAATCACAGCACTACAAGCCAAGTTCGATCTCAATTATACTATTGTAATGCTAGGATTACTCAACAGATAATTTACAGTGGTGGAACCGAGACGGGATTTGGTCCACTGCTTAACATTAACCTCATGAATAGAGAAGCTTCTTGCTTCCGGCCAAATTCTGTGCATGCAGCTTGAACTGACTTGGGCAAGATCCAGAATTTGACACTTATAAAGAGATGCAGATGAGTATATTTTTCTTTTCATGAATGAGTGCTGTACATCTGCAAAACAGATGAAAAAATCATCATTTATATAAGAGGAATACTAACTTCTTTGGAAAATGGCATGTTGTAAACTGCAGGCAGTAAATCCCTATGGGCTAAACCAAGGTCTAAGGTGTCAATCCAGCAGATAAACACACTTAAGCAGACCTTTGCACTCATGAGACATTACAAGCACATCGCAAACTTCTTTTTAAACAAAAAATAGTTAATCAGACTCCCTTAAAAATGGACCTTATAAATCTATTTTGCTTTAGGAAAAGTAGCCATTTATTAAGACATGTATTAATATTTAAATATTCCTTTTCAAATTAACTTTTTGTACGAAGTACTGCATGAAATATGCATACAAATAGCATAAGTGTGTATCTGAGAATCATTTGAAAATACAAGTCTGACTGATGAGAAAAACTAGCATTTCGGGTTTTCTCAGGTGTGGTTTTGTGCTTGAAAACAACCCACCTGTCACAGTCTGCCCTCCCATTTCCCTTTCCCCAACTGCATGAATAAGATGACTTAGTAGTCAGAGTATGGACGCACTGTCTAGGGTATAAAGAAAGCTAGGTTCATGGGAAGAGATAATATTTATTAAAACTGGTATCACTGGAAGACATTGACAGACTTAGGAAACACTTATCTTTTCCTACAAATGTTCCCTCACCTAAGATGATATGGGAATAGTGCTTGTGATAATTTCAGAATAAATGCCTGAACAAGTCTTATGTATTTTTCAATCTCCTTGAACTGTCGAAATTCAACTATCAGCTGTCATCAACTATCCAAGTTTGGGTTTTTTTGTGGGGTTTTGTTTGTTTGTTTTGGTTAAACAGTAAAATGTAACATTACTGCTGCATTAACACTGTCACAGCTGTCTAAAAATTTATCCTCGTATGATCTGGATTAGATTGTAGTCCCATAAAAGCTCCTCAACCTTTCAACACTGACCCATAAAGTAAAATGGCATATGCACTGCAAACAAAACAACTCTTGCAAAATTAAATTACGCAAAATACACGTTGTACATAAGCATCAGTCTTTCTAAATGCCCATTTTTTTCTGCTAAAAAATGCCACTGGTGCAGTACTGGCAATGTCACCATGTCAACAGGAAATAAACACGCACAGATCCATTCTGATTTGAAGGCAATGGATTGCAACTACAACAGACAGAACAAAATCTAACGTTTAAAAGTAAGGTTATCCAGCACTCAGTTCTGAAGTTACTTCTGTACATCAAGAACAGCTGCCAAAAAGGAACACTGGTAGAAAAAAACCCAAGTATATAGAGAAATCAATACGCTATCCACTTACCAGGTCATTTCTTTGCAGGAATTGTCCTGATGATTCCCACTTTCTTTTTTTTCAATGATAATGCCCTTTCCTGATAGAGATGCCAAAGCAGGAATTTTATTCTCTTACACCAAAAGAGAACAGAACTACAGCCAAACACTGATAATCCACAAAAACATCACATCTCTGCTGGCACCAAGCAAGGGAGTAACCTAAAAGTCTCTGCCCATCTATGGATCTTTTTTACATTGGCATGTCATCTCCTGGGCAAGACATGGTAGTTCAAGAGACACATTTGCTNGGGTTAAACCACAACACTGTTCCACGCCACAGAGCTGCACTGCAATGTAGCATCTGGCTGCTTGTACTGCAGTTTGGGGCTAAAGCAGTTTCTGGAGCCTTTCATCAGGTATTTCCCGCAGTTACCAGCTGGCCCCAAATTAAGTAGGAATAAGAAGGCTGAGGAGAAAAGCATTTCTGGATCATGAATATACCGTATAGAAGCAAAATGACATAAGATGAGAAAGTTTTCTCATCCCTAGATTAATACACGGGTTCAGCGCAACACATTCAAACATTTTGTCCTTCTGAGCCAGAACAGGCTCCAAATAACAACTATCTTCATAATCACTTCTAAGGCACTGTGATCCGGTGCACAGATATTCACAAAATACCCAAAGCCTGAATACTCCAACAAATGTCAAGCTGGCAATATATTGCTTTCTTGACAACAAACCATTCCCAGATTTAATGTACACTTGTCCGATGACGTTGGGAGAGGGACGAAAGAAGAGGTCAGATTCTTCTCAGCTAACATGCTACAAAGAATATAGCAGCAACCTTGCTTGGATGCTATGACAGCACTCCTTATTTTTGCAGATGAAGCTGAAAGACCTGTAAACCTGTGTAAGTAAACAGGGATAAATATCCTCAGTTCTCTTCTTTCATGCTCAGCGTTTCCAAATCACTACCTCTCCAAAGAAGGAAAACCCTGTAACAAGACGAAATTCGGAAACGAGGTAGATAGGAAACACTTCACTTGGGTCTTACAGAACGTGGAGTTACAAAATGGTTTTGATAGAAATACAGGATACATTTGATTCTTACTGATGCTAGTGTTAAGTATTTTCTGATTTTCAAAATACGGCTCAGTACCTTTCAACCTGTCAACATAACTCCTGAACGGCTCTCTATATACCAAGAATTATTCCAGATTCATACAAAAGAGGAATCTGGGCCCCGCTATCTAATCCTAGAGAAACAACAAACATGAAAAGAAACAAAAAACCAAAGACAAATACATCTTCAACACCGATCCTTAGGCTGACACAGAGGCCAAAATCTAAGTAAGCGGCAAGCTGGAATAAGCAGACTGTGTTGTTTTTTCTCTGACAACACCCAACATTGTCAGAGATCTCTGTAAGATAAAGGTGCAAGAAAAATTGATTGAAGCAGCACACTCGGCTTTTGCTGCAGTCCTCAAATGCTTCTGAGGCACTTAGTGACCTTGTGTTAGCTGGGGTTCATCGATGAAACACAGGCAGCAGTGGCAGGGCAGCCAGATAAGTTTGACCTCTCAGCTCTCTCTCAGCCATCAACCTCTCATTTAGGAGGGTTAAAAAGGACAAAAATCATGAAAGGCTAAAAGTCTCCGTCGCCTACAGCTCATGAACTTCTAGACAAGGTCATCGACAGCTTATTTATAGATGAGGTCAGTATTACCCAGATCTCTTGAGATTACTTGATGTTCACGTTTTCAGTGCAGTCTCTCCACAGTTGCACTCGACTTAATTCAAGCATCGGGAACGCTGGAGAGACACGGAGGCACTGCCCTCTGATTTTGGTATTCAGTGCTTGTGACTGGCAGTCAGAGTCAAGGGCTTGATAGCTTGAAGGTTCAGGAAACCCACAGAGAATAGAACCGTGTTTCCCAACTCTTAGCAAGACAGACGTGGCCTGGCAGGATTCCCTGGTACTCTGCCCTCATTCAGTGATGCTGTGACCAGTAGATGTCCCTCTTCTCTCAAAGCAGATGTCTCAGAAGTAATTTCTGTTCTGTGAAAATTACCATATCTCTAACGTATGAGACAGCAAAAGCAAGGAGACTAGAGTAGTGATGGTGTAAAACCTATCCCCTACCTGACCAACTGCAGCACAGACTTGCAGGACATTGCTGTGAAAATTCTGTTACAAAGATAGAAGGGACTCTTCTGACTTTCAAGTATTTCACCTGGAAAGCTGAGGCTCACACAAACACTCCGTATCGGGGGTTGCCTGATGTATCCAGACTGCTTCCACCCTGCAAGAAAGCTTTCCACCCCGGCATGACTTTTCCAGCATTGGAGGGTGCTACTCTGAAAGCAGCCAGAAAACTCACTTTTGGCTGCTTTTGTATACAGACTAAGACAAACATTGTGGAGCTTTACACAGTGAAATCGACCTCCTGGCTAGGGAAGAGCCAGCACTGAAGTTTTCAATTTACTGGTAACTACAAGTGGCACAGCCAAGAAAGAACATGAAAAAGCAGAAAAGCAAGCACATTGAAATCACAGATGCTTCTAACTGCAGACTGGCTGGGATATGAGGATTTCTCTAGAGAACATGGTATTACACGCTAGGCACAGGGCTCCCTGAACATGTAAGCAGTGGTCATATAGCTAAGACCTATAGTTTTCTATAGTTTAGAAATGGTTATCATGTAGGTTATAAGACATAAGCCATGTACTAACATAATGGACACAGAGAACAGCAGTGGACTTCTCAAGTTCTGGTCAAGTATGTTCTGCGGGTTTCTTGAAAAATTCTGCTTCAAAACATCAAAACAAACCAAAGTTATAGGAAAGCTGAATTTTTCTGTATTGTGAATATGGGGTATTCCTGTGGGAATCTTCTGCGACCTTCTAGTTGCCCTCCTAGCAATATGATTTGGACAAATAATTAACAGCTTGTTTCAAGGAAAAAAAAAAAAAAAAGTCAGGGTCAACTGAAACAGACCTTTTTTGCAAGTCAAAAAGAGCCATACAGTAGAAACAGCAACAAAAGCCATCAGCCTGAAGTGCTTCATCTCACCAAAACCACGGTGGTCTGTTTAACCATTTTAAGCAAACTAAAATTTAAAAATTAAAAAATATTATTCCAACTGAAAAGCTGAGAAGTTTAGGAAGGTCAAAATGAAATGCTTTCAACTGCAGTCATCTTCAACACCATATTATTAGCTGTATGAGAAAGCTTGCATCTTACCTTTACATTGTTTGTCAGCATATGAGTAATAAAGCATTTCATCACATGCTATTCATTCTGGTGCCTCACAAATTAGCCATTAACCTGTGATTCACTGCCACAGCGAGTAACACACCTGTAGAAAATACCTATTTTCTATCAAATCCAGCTATGCCAGTATAAAAGGTTACTCCACTCTCCTCTGCCTGTCTCCCCGGTGGGTGCTCCCATCCCTACCCATCATCAGTGGAATAGTGTCCGTCAGGTTATCTTGAACACTGGTGTGAGGTTTGCCCCTAAACAGGCGATGTGAGCTTAACCCTATGGCTCTTCCTTCAAGTGAACTGGTAAGGCACTGGTGAGGCCGCACCTGGAATTCTGTGTTCAGTTTTGGGCCCCTCACTACAAGAAGGACATCGAGGTGCTGGAGCGTGTCCAGAGAAGGGCAACGAAGCTGGTGAAGGGCCTGGAGAACAAGCCTTATGAGGAGCGGCTGAGGGAACTGGGGTGGTTTAGTCTGGAGAAGAGGAGGCTGAGGGGAGACCTGATCGCTCTCTGCAACCCCCTGACAGGAGGGGGTGGTGAGGAGGGTGTTGGTCTCTTTTGCCCAAGTAACCAGCGATAGGACGAGGGGTAATGGCCTCAAGTTGTGCCAGGGGAGGTTTAGATTGGATATTAGGAAAAATTTCTTTACTGAAAGAGTGGTGAGGCATTGGAACCGGCTGCCCAGGGAGGTGGTGGAGTCCCCATCCCTGGAGGTGTTCAAAAAACGTGTGGGTGTGACACTGCAGGACATGGTTTAGTAGACATGGTGTTGTTGGATTGACAGTTGGACTAGATGATCTCAGAGGTCTTTTCCAACCTTAATAATTTTATGATTCTGTGAATTAGGAGTGTTCATCCCTAATAAGGTTCACATGAAGTCCTCCACCAGCAGGGCAGTGGGAACAGTACTTTCTGGCAGAAGGGCAGAAACCATCAATCAGCTGGAAAGTTGGCCCTTCCCAAAAACTCAGCTGGATCTGGGAAAGAACATCTGTCATGAAAATTGACTGCAGGTATGCAGTAATATTAAAGAATGTAAAAAGAGCTGACTTGACTTAAGTTAATCCTCTAAGTTAAACTCCTTAATGCATTGCCAAAGTGGATGAGCAAAGGCGACAGGAAGCCCAGGTTTTGCCTTGCTGAACCACAACACCTTTATTGGACTTATGCCAACTTTGGATAGGCAGCCTGCATGCCATGCGCTGAGGCCTCACATCAGCACTACATCGCTTCTGCACTGAGAAAATTCGCCCCCAAGATACTCACTGGCCTTTTCAAATGTCCCAGATTGAAGAAAGCAGATTATCAGATTACTAGGTCACAGAAAGTCCATCTGGGAAGTAAAAAAGAAAAATACACACATACCCTTACACCTCTAATATGTGTGCGTGTGTGTTTTAATTTTAGCTCACAGTAATTTATATAACCTGATTTAACCAGGATTCCAAACATTAGATTTTAAATTCTGCCTTTTACAGGCACTCTCCACTATCACAGTGGTGTTGCTTTAGGAGTGGACCGTGACAGCTGCTTGCAATCAGAGACAGAGTACACCCTATTTTGTGGTTGTTTTGTTTTAAGAGTGGAGATGAAAACCAATTTCTCAGCTGAAAACACCAATAAAATTTAAGTAGACAGAATGTAAATACCAGAGATGGAGCTTGGAGACAAGTGGAGAGATAATAAACACACTCTTTGTTGTTGGAATAGCTATACTTGGAGCTCGGCGATGACTTGGCCAGACCTGCTGAGCACATCACCACAAGAGGCAGAGGAACGTGGGGCTGCCCCAGTGCAGAGACGGTGACAGACCACAACGGACAGCCTGTGACGAGGGGAGGGTACGCCCCTGCCCGCAGCAGGCAGCAGCTCCGCGCACACCCACCTGCCACAGCTGGGGCACCCCTAAGGGACTGCCCCCGTGCTCTGTCACCCTGTCCTATCCACCCGGCAGCATCTGCTGCCCACCAGTACCACTCCTTTCGCGGGTGGCCTGAAGAAGCCAGGAACTTGCATTAATTTTCTCCTTTGTCATGGTTACACAGTTCCATTATAACCCGGCCTTCCGTGAGTAACAATTACTTCTTTTCCAATTGTCAGTTATTATCTACACAAGCAGAATACCTTTATACTCTCTTTCTGGGCAGAAAGGTTCCGGGCTTTTGTATTTGGATCTGTCACTAAATTCCCTTGTTTTAAAATATCCCAATCAGGTGCCAACCAATCCTGACCTTGGTTGACCTGAGGAAGGGACAAAGGATCTACAGCAAGCTTGCCTTCCTCATGGCAACAGCGGGGGAAACAGCAGAAACCACTACAGGTGCATCCCTTACACATATCTGGGCTGCTTAAGCTACAATCATTGCCCCTTTTTCCCCAAACCCTTGCCTCTGTCATTTCACAAAAGGACCTTACTTTTGAACATGGGTTAAATCAAGGCCTATTTTTAACTGCAGTTAGTAGCTGCATAGCTACTTCATGTCATGCAAAGACTCACTTCTAGAGGACATTTCCTATGTCCCAGAAGAAAGATGTCTTCTCATAAACGAAATGGGAAGAATTAAGCAGGAACAGTTCTATGTGCAGGTAACTCCTAGAAAATTTTATTTTAGCACAGAAGTATAGTAGCAAGTGGTGCACTTACCATATAAAAAAGGCCAATACAGTACAGGCCAAATTACTTCCCATATGCCCATAAATCCAGTAAAGTCAACTTAGAAAGCTCTATATTGGTTTTGGCCTGATCTACTTCACCTTCTTCCTTGTGCCTCAGACACCTCAGATCAGGTGGATCACCATTGTTGACAAGTTCTGGATATATATTTTGGTGGAAAGACTCCCAAATGCAGGACTCTCATTTATGGGCCTCTCAGAGCCTACCTAACAAGCTGACTGCAGCAGGACACACCATTTCTGGTAAGCATCTTGGTGCTTATCGAAGCAGTAGATCTTTTAGACAGTATAATTAGCTCACCCATTGTGACAGCCTATGTAACTGGCCAACATACTCCTCACAAACCAATCAGTCTAATAAAGTTTATTGAGATCTAAGGTGGCTAAGAAACTTCCCTCCAACTTTCTGTTTTCAGAATAAATCAGAGACACTGTTGGGTTAAGTATAAAAGTGAATGCTGCCAGCATCTCCTTTTCTTTGCTTCTTAAATGTTTTCAAAACATAACTGTGGCACGTTATTTCCCTGAAAGCCTGCTGAAAATACACACAGTAAAATCAATTTAGTGTACCCATGTAAGTTATACAAGTATCTCTCCTATCATGGAGTTTACTCAGTCCTGCCAGTGTTTAAAGAGGTATAGATCCAAAGCAATGAAAAATCAACCAGGTCTGCCAAGGGATTTAGTGATGCTGCATTCAGCAAACAGATACTCAGTTTTAAAGGAGGGGATTTTGCAGGTGTTCTTGACCGCTATTCAACGTTTATCTCACAGGCAAAACAGATTATAATACACCGTAAGCACATAAAATCAGAATAGAAAAGCAAAAAAAAAGTGTATTTTAAAATCCCTTGACTCTCCAGATCTAAGTTAGCAGCATACTATCAGTACTCTGGATCAAGTTTCTCAGAGCAGTTTACAGCAGACAGATCAAGTACCAGGCCTTGGTGGAGCCACAGAACTTACATTGTGAACTGCAATCTTAAGCTCTCAGGAAAGATGACGTGTAAAAAAGCACCATTGTTTTCCTAACACTGTTCCACGTCAACGGGAAACAGAAAAGAACCTGGGTACACTGGAATCCCCTTAACTGTAGAGCATTTTCTTTCCTGCTTTTGTCTTTTCAAATAATATGAACCACAGAATACAATTAGGTTATCGCTGAACAAAATTTTGGAGGGCTGAGGTCCACCCACCAAATGAAAGGAATTGCACTTCCCTTCGGCATCCCTGTGTGTTACCACTGCATAATTGTCACACAGCCTGCTGTACAAGCACCACACAGAGATACTAAACAACTGAGGGAATGCTGTGTCCTATATTTAACGGTCTCTATATTAATTGTCCTATATTTACTTTTGATAAATCACCATGCATGCAGGGGCTGGTAAAGTCACTATTTCCTTTCACCATCGCACACAGACATGTTACAGAATGCTCCAAGTGAATGTTTGCTGCCTTTTGCTAAGTGTGACAGCAGACATTAAAGCAGGTATTTCAGCAAGCCAAGCAGGCTCACTTACCCAGAAAAAAAAGCGAGTACTGTTGAGTACTTGGTTTTGGGGTTTTTTTGCCCTCCCATACACTGTTTAATTGTGAAATACCTTGGCGATTTCTGTGTTTTCCGCTACCATGAAAGTGAAGCTGATGTTCACTAGATCTGTGCCACTGCAAACACACACTATGCGTCCTTCCAACTCATTTTCTGATTTTCCGACAGCCTCAAGTGCAGTTAGTATTTTGGGATCCTGTTAAACAGAATAAATAACTTGTTACATTTGCAATACTTTTCTTATGCATTTCCATCTCCATATACCTTAACACCTTTAAACCTTTGCCAATCATCTTAAATGAGTGTTTGCACTTTGAATTATTGTGTGTAAACCTGAAAACCAATATATTCTAACAATTAGGAGCATGACTGTGAGAACTCAGAAGTAAATTAAGTATTTAAAATATGTTTTAGAAAGCTAAATTAGAAGTGACATACATTTCACAAAAAAGAAAAATTAATTATTCCAAGGACTGGAAATAGAGGAACTGTATTAATCTCTAAGTAAATTATTCCAATCTAGTTCAGTCCATAGTTACTAAGAGTTATGATCTGTGTGACTTTTTGACTGTTTCGTAATAAGAAGTTGTACAAGGTGGTATCTGTGCTGAGAGTTAAGGGCTGCAGATTTAATGGGCATAAAGAGCAAATTACCTATGTAAAGACAGAGGTGAAGTCTGAAGCACATTGGTATGGTTGTCAGCACATGAAGCATGGGGTTGTCTGCACCACCACTTCTCATGCCCCTTCTCTATGGGGGAAAGATTTTAGTCTATGGATTCCCAAGAGAACTACTAACAGATAGTTATCTACAGTTAACACAGAAACACTTAACACAGGGAAGTGGAAATGCAGAGGTGTTAACGGGTATCTTGCTTCAAAACAAATCTTCTAAATTAAAGGCCAGGAGGAGGGAGGCCCACAATTCACTTCAGAAAATTCTATGTGTTCCTTCTGAAGAATACCGCTGAAAATATTTCCAAAGTTGTGGGTTTCTCCAGAATTCTTAGCTAGTACTTCTGCTGATATTCTTCAAAATGGGAGACAATGACCAGCTGCCCTCTCTGACCACCTAACTGTGTACAGAGGCATGCAAACAAAACTTTCTACATTTTATGTCAACGGAGCAAAAAGACAGAACAAAATTTAGACAGGAACAAAATCTGGAATATGAAACATTGCTTTCCAGATGCCTAAAAGAAGTATCACAATACACTGTTATAAAATAATTAAAAACTCCTGATACGTGCTCTTAATATCTGCTGATCAGCTTTCACCGCATCCTGAAAGCTGAGCACTGTACTACATCAGAAAGACCAGATGACAGAACCTTCCCATTGCAATCACACCACGTTACTTTAAAACTTAAAATTTTAGACTGTTATTGCAAAGTAAAAGCTGTGTTGCTGGTGTTTTTTAAAGAAATGAACTTCACCCTGCATTTCACCTTCAGTTTAAATACTCTTTGTGTAAATGAAGAGTATAAACTAACTATAGAATACCTTTGGTACAGCTCCAAAACGAACACTGTTGATCAGGGAGCATTCTAATACCTGTCCTTCCTGAAATGGCAAAAAAAGATGCAAGTTCAAAGGTCTGTTGACACATGGCTCAATTAGGAATTGCAACAAAAATAAACAATCTTATTTGCAAACACTGTTAATTAACGCTAAAACTATATTTCCCTTTTATATTAGTTAATTTCCTCTTAAATGCTGCACTTCTGTTAATTCTAAAAGAATAGGGCTAAAGTTATTTTTTGTAAATAAACACAGTATTTTAGATTTAAAAAAAAAAAAAAAACAGAATATAAACCAAGTGCAATAATATTGAATACATATTCCTAATTGTAATATACCTTTCCTTCACTTTTCCAGCTCAGAAAAAAACCAAATTCATCCACTTGGAAGAGACAGTTGCTTTCAAAGACAAAAGATTCCTATGGAAAAAGAAAATACAAGCCATTATTTTAGGCAGTTTGACAAATGTCATAAATGTATTTATTGTTCAAAGATAAAAGATTCTTGTATTTCTCCCCAAATACCTTCCTGGAGATTTTGCTATTCCCAAAGCAATCAAAAACGAGGGAGTCAAGCTTTTAAGAAAAATCATTAAAAATAATGATTTGTCTTTTTTCTGCCATTTGAGACATTGGAATGCACGTAATTAATATTTTCCTACTTTGCAACGATGAAGTTTGCTTTGTTTAATAAAAGCAGTGATTCTTACCTAATTGAAAACCTTAATGAAATGGAACTTCAAAAAATTTACTGAAAATTAAATTCTACAAACCACATAAAGGTAAAAATAGGTAATTTGCCAATATCACCCTTCAGGATCAAATGACCACATTTCTTTTTAACATTCAGAATTTGGGAAGCACTTTTCTGTTAGACTATGACAGTATGCGTGCCACGAACATTTTGTAGCCAGAGTATCTCGCAAGCAGAGTTTGAAGGATGTTGTTTTGTAGAGAAATCAGGAATGGTATACAAAAGAGACTAGACAAAGCAAAAAGTCAGATGAATTAAAGAAGAAATTTCCTCCACACACCTCTAGCCTCAATTAACGCATCATAAATTAAGCTAAATGCAGGATAACACTGTGCAGAATCAATCACTTTCTAAAGAAGAAAAGGATCCAGGACTTCCTGACTTCCTTAATTGAAAACCAACAAGCATGTGTGCAGGCTACAGCACTCCTTACTGCTCCAGAGATCCGTGTTTTGTTCTATGTTGAAGACTGAGGTACCTTTCTGAAACGCCATGTCCTCTCCTGTGCACACAGCAAAGGCAGCAAGCACATGAATTTACCCAGCTGTTTTCAGAGCAAAAGGTCTTGCACAGAGGACATTTTGAATTTAGGTAACAAAACCAGGTAAAACTCCAAGGCCCTCAATCCATGGAGCACACTTTTAAGTCAGTAAGTCTAGGCAGGGCAGTTTGCTCTCCCTGGGTTACTCTGAGGCATGCCCCCAGCCTGACCCGGGATGCAGGACTTCGTGGGGCAGCCACAGGTGCCTTTTTGGCCTCTGCCGTGGATCAAGGGCATCGGGTGGGCTAAGGAATGGTCACATTCCAGTCAGGTCTTATCCTGACTTGACACTGAGCATGATGCCGAGCAAGTGTCTGGATCCACAGTTGGGTAATGTCCTTGAGCCCTCCGAGATGGGTACAGCCAAACGGGATACGTTCTGTTTGGGACAATTGCTCCTTTCCCCTGCACACATTAATAATTGAATGGTGTCTACCACTTCTGGACAGCGTTTTAGGTCCACAAACGAGATTTACAAGTTTTAAGGACTGACACACTGCAGTTTTCCAGCCAAGTAGCAAACTGTGTTAATTTTACAGAGAGGGGAGCTGAGATAGGAAGGATAAAGTTGCTGCAGCTCAGCCTGAGCCAACACCACTATGCAGGAGTTTCCAGCACGCACTGCTCTGCCCATCTTTCTCCACCGTAACTTCTCTCTTCTTGCCTTCACCCTAGCACTCGTCCCCTCCTGCTGCCAGACACCTCAGATTTACTAGTTTTACAGCCCTTGGAGTCCTGTTTCATATAAAAATGCAGCTAACTACCAATCAAAATGAGTGTCTCTTGCATTTCCCAGAAAGATTACTCACACAATAAAAGGCAGGCCGTTTTTGTTATTTATTGTGTCCCCATCTATCAAAAAGCTCCTGATACACCAAAAATGTTGTTTTCATAAAGGTGTCTCCGTAAATTGTACTCATGTTGATGTTCCACCCTAGCCTTGACTCTATTCATCTCATTAATTTTTGTGCAATTTGTCTTCTTGTATGGTAAAAAAAAGTACCTGCCATCAGCCCACACAGGTGCAACATGACCAGTAAGATTCCTAAGCATGTTTGATTTTTATTTCCCATATTCTGCTGAGATAGCCCTGTTTTAGACCCAGACTTTTCAGCAGTCAAACATGATAAAGTTTGGCTCAAAATATATTTCCATAATTTTGTAATCCTTCTGGTTAAGGGACTCATTTATCAGCAAAAGATGGATCAAGACACTGCTCCACAGGACAGTGACCCAGATTTTTCTAGCCACTCAGTGAAACTTGGGCACATAGAAGTCCTCTCATGCTGTACTAGAGCTGTTCAGTCACCCAGATCCTGTACCAGGATTCCTGAGCCCCAGTTCTGGATGGACCTACTGAATTATGACCTTCATTCACATACCATTCCTTTTTTCCCCCAACATGAGCTTGCTGTTACAGTGGGGAATTAAGCACAGAATTTCCATTAAAATTAGAAGCCTAGATCTGAAATATTTTTCATGAAAATTGCAAGCCCTACAGTATAGGGATTGGGTCTTGCTATGTTTGCATAGCATTCCTAAAACAATGGTGTCTCTCTTGGGTAGGCTATCTAGTTACTGCCACAACACAATTAAATAATAGCCTATGTAGGTCATAAATCTGATAATATCAAAGTGCTCACTGTTTACAGGCTACAGATTTTAACTTCTGAGTCACTTTTTCTTTTTAACAGCCCTTGATGAGTCCTGTAAAATTGCAGACAAAATATAGTTAATAGTTACCTAAGTGAAAGCCTAAGTGAAAGCCTTTTAACGTTTCTGGAGCAGTATTTGCTGAAGAAAAACAAAATTTTTATGAATCTCCTTTCTAAGGAATTCAATGCCCACTAGTGTCTTGCTAGTTTAATTGTCACCCAAACTGAAAATACAGGGTAAAGCAACTATCCCTATCGTGGCAGTCCTCATGATAAAAATACCTTTTACTTACGTTTCAAAAGATAAGAGGAAAATACCAATGTCCCTGAAGGCACTTACTGAGACACCTTCAACTTTTAGAGGTTTCCTGTCCAAACAAGATTAAAAATAGACCCTGATAAAATTATTCTCACAGGCATATCAATGCTGAGTGTAAGGTAAATGTCTCAGCATTTTATTTCGGCTGTCTCTGTAAAATGTCCTGGTTTGCATTCCCTTAACAGATTTGGATTAAAGCACAGCTGAAAGTGGGGTCATAGTAATCACATTTCAGATAGAGTACAGGTTTATTTTCTAAAGGAGATAAAACCACTCCAGATCTCAAACCGTGCATTTGAACCAGAATGTGTTTTGTGTGCTCTTATTTTGCTTTGTGAGACGCAGGTCCTCGGTTTTTATATTAAAAGATGACATATTCCCCCCACTTCCCATTAGATATAGAATAAAACATGGAAGGATGCACTTCGTTCAGTAATGTGCTTTATGGATCTGCAAAAATGACAGCCTTATGCACACTGCAGGTATTTTCATCCAAATCTCCCCTTCTCTTGCTCAGGGCTCATTTCAAATCAGAGGGATTAAACACATTTTAAAATTCTTTCTTTTAAGAACAAAAAATCTGTATAGCAATAAAGTGTGTTGGTATTTCCTCCCCACACACATTTCTGGAGTTATTTGAAAGTTTATTTGTGTACAATGAAAGCAAAACATGAAATATTCTGTACCATTTACATATTCAAAAGAGAATAGCAAATGAAATGCAACTGGCCTCTTACCTCTTCGTATCTATCAAACACAGCTCCATCTTGCATAAAAGAGGGAACTGGCTTCTGCCAGTTAAATTCATAAGGTTTTGCCATGATTATAGAAGAAAAACCTGAAATAGAATGAAAAAGCACGAGTTCGATTACTACCTTTAAATGGAGTATTTCAAAGTCTAAGCAGGAAAAAAGTGAATTTTAGCTTTTCCTTTCACATGGAAGTATTCAAAAGTCACAGTGCATTTCCAAATCAAGAGGTTTACTCGTAAGAGTATTTTTGTTTCCTAACTTGAAAACGAAAAATACTTGTAAAATGTGTGTCAACTTAATTATTTGTAAAAACACTTGCACTGTAACATTGCTTTAGTTTAAATATCTGCTATGTCACTTCTGGAGTATAATGAGGCTGGGATTAACGAAGCCCTCGGTGACACAGAATACCACAGCCTGTAATATATATGTCGTCCTTTTTTACAGGAAAACATCAGATCCTACATAGACAGATTTTATTTTTATTTTAATTTTAGCATACTATATAGGCAAACTATGTTTTTAGCATACTCTATAGGCAAACTATGTTTCCTGTGTTTTGTATTTCAAAATCCATTTATTTTAAATAAAGTTCAGGTATTAAATGAAGTGGTATTTTATACATAACTCAACTGATAACTAACTTAATCACCTTAGCACTACGAACATGCACTTTGTTACCAATTTGAACTTTGCTGAGTTCATCATCTAGTCACAGAAATAGAGCTCTATAAAAATCCCTCCTTTACAGATATCTTCTCCTTGTCTGGATACTCCCACGGTATGATGAAGTTGTCTCATTACTTCACCACTGATAAATTAAATAGCTCTTCAGTTCCTGCTGCAGTGCACATTTTTCAAACCCTGGAGCCCACCTGAGCCCCCTCCACTTTTCCAGCTGCCTTTCTGAAGTCAGGGGTCTGGACTGAGACACAGTAGCCCAGCACAGCCCTCTATCATACAGACCAGAATGACAGTCTGTCTTCTTATTTGCATAACCTTGCATGTAGCTGCAAGAAAACACACTTGATTGCTCATAATTTACCAAGCAATCAAGTTCTGTCCCGGGGACTCAAGCTCATTGTTATTTACCATCTTACCAATCTCTTCTCTAGCTCTGCTCTCTCACAGGTCAATACAGTTTACAGATGAACTGAGACAGATGAAGTGTGAGGGAAAGATGGCTTGAGTACACGCAGCAAGGAGTCGGATGAATTGTAACAAACACGATTTTTACGCCATATGCTTTGGCAGCTGTGCAGAAGGTGAAGAAAACACTCTGCCTTTGGAAAAGCCCTTTTCAGTCTCTCACATTTCTTACACTCCTCTCAAAAATCTGTTCTTCCCTAACCCTGTTCGCTTTTAAGATCACCAAAATAAAAGACAAACTATTCCCCTGTCACCCTTTGGAGCTCTGGTAGTCTTCAGAAAAATTTTAAGCAGTTCAAAGAAAGTAAAAAACAAAAACAATCCCACCCACCTGCCAAACCCAAACAAACATGACATTCTAAACATTCCTATGGTTGCAAATGCATGCATGCATATACCCTCACTATGATAAGAATCAAGAATTACTCGCTTTAAAGAAACTTAGTAACAATGAAATGTGTGGGAGAGGGAGAAGATTTAGGAACTAAATTTAAAGACAGTAAAATTTTAATTTTTAAATTTTTTAAACAGCCTTTAAAAATTAAAATCAAAATCTTCTCACTGATTTAGGCTTCTTAAAGTATAAAAATACCTCTGAATAAATACTGTTCACAAAAGCAGAAAGAACACACAATGACCACAAGGGAGAAGTAGGTGAAGTCTCTCAAGTGCGGTAGTTAAATGCCTTTTGAGCGATCTCCCTTCCTTTCAACACTGATTTATGCCTGAAGACATGATTTGGATCACACAAGGGGGGAAAGGAGGG
>VZTL01045914.1:0-11310 GCA_013400535.1 Scopus umbretta | reverse complement strand
AAAAAAAAAAAAAAGGCACCTTTTGATTCACCTGGAGTACCCAAAGAGCAAGTACACAAAATTAACTGTGTCCAAAATAGCATTATTTAACACAGAAGTCTTCCTCTTTTGTAAGCTTGGCTGTACTAAGCTAAATCTGGGGTGTGGGGCGTGGAGAGACTATAAATCCTGGGGTTTTTTTTTTTCATTCTTTAACCAAAAGAAGGACAAGGTGTGGCTGAACAGGAGGAGGAAAGGGTTCTGTTAATACAAAGCAGACAAATGTTTGGGGAAAGAGGTGATATTCTAAACTGACCCACAGGGCTGGCTAGCGTGATAGATAGGATACTCCTTGGATCCCATAAACATCCTGTCAATGTTGAGACACGGTTGGAAAGGACAGCAGTATTCCTTAGAGCTGATCTCCCCCAGTCTAAAACACAATAACCCACAGTTTCCGCAGTTTCCTTAGCCCCGAATATTATAACAATACTTGTGATTTTTTTATTTTTTTGAAATTATTATATTTGCCTCTGGAATGAATCACTATTTGCTAAGGGAAAAGCGAGGAGGCTCCACGCTGGGTTTGCCATTCCACCACTTCCCCCCTCGAAGCACACCACCTAAACCTGCACCAGTTACTGTCTGTGTGGGTTTCAAGGGTAAACTATCAGCACCCACAGAATACTACGCTGAGCTTAGTAATCTTGCCCAGACATATATATTTTCCTTACAGACACAAGGAAGCAATTTAAAAGAAAACAAAACTAATTTATTTCCCACTCTTTCCCCCCTTGAAGTACCTATATCCTTCACTACCACTCCTCTTTGTTATGAAGAGCCTTGCTTACCAAAGACAACCGGATCTACATCAGCAGACCTCTGTGACTTTTTGGATTTTTTGTATGGAGTTCATCCCAGTCCAGAAAGTCCACCTACAGCGTTGTGGACCAGAGTGGGAAACCAGCTGTCCAAGGCTAAACAGGCAGTGCAGCACTGAAACTCTTACAAAAATGCCCCCTTCGCTTTTTAACAAGGGTCTGAAGCACTTTCATATTCAAATACTACAATCGTTTCTAGAGATTTACTGGAAGATAACCCAGCCCTTCATATATTTACTCCCCAGCGTCAAATTCATTTGGTCCTAAATGTACCAGCATTACCACATGCAAAATGCAGAGACAGGGTGTTTTTTTAAACACACAATTTTGGTTTCTACACTGGAACTTGAAATTCAGAGTAAGTTTTAAGAAAATTTAGAAAATAAAAGCCACTACAGTGTGAGTTCTATGTAAAAAGTAATGGCGAGAGTCACACTGCTGAATTTCTGCAGTATCCACACCATATTATAAAGCAATTCCAAGATTTCACAGCTCTCCAGGCTCTTCCATGGTCAAATTTTGGTGGTGGTTGTTTCCCCCCCCCCCTCCTTTTTTTAAAAAGGAGTGCTTTTTCAGCAGGTTATTTTTAAACACATTATTCCCACAGTTAATGCAAGCAGCTTAAAACAGTTCTCCCAAAAAAACAAGGTCCAGAAGCAACAAAAGACATACAACAGAGATCAGGCGCTTGAACACGTAATGCCTAGTTACGGTCTCGTTTTCCATTTTGTCTCATTTTCCATTTCTTTTTAATCGCTGGAATGCACTGGCATGCAGAGGCAGCTAAGAGGTTAGCCCCAAACTAGAAGTGGCGTGTTCTTAACTAACCTCTTCTTCAGCATTTCACGCCAGTTCCGCGAGCCTGCCCACTGCGGAGCTCCGCGTCAGGCTAAGAAACGAGCGTGCCTGTTGCTGACAGCAGAAAAGAACAACCGCTTACGCCGTGAGTGCTGGAGGTGAGGTGGTCCTGCCTTAACGTAAGGTCCGAACGGGGGTTCAGTCAGCACCTCTGATCTCTAACAAGCAGAATTCCTAGGAAAGACCATAGGACCCAAACATGACCTCCCAGCTTCCTTAGGTGTTTTTCTTCTTAAGGCCTTCTTAGTTTGTTAGTATCTACAGCTTTTCCCAGCCTTCCCATTCATTCTAAAACGCTCATTATCTGCCATAAATACTTACCACACATCATGTTTTAGGGGGGCATTCCACTTTCTAAGAAGTGAATGGTATGTAAAGAGACATACTGGTTATGTAAATAACCTTAATCTGGGTGAGGTACATATGCAACAGTATAACAAGACTATGTTCTGACAGTTAGAAATACATTTAAATCAAGCCATTACGGAAAGCTTCTCAGTCAGATGATTCAGTCAGACCTAATTCCTCATAAATGTCTAAATTAATTGATTTAGTAGGAGCCTGCCTAACATGGACTGAGGCAAAATATTTGGAGTGCATTATCAGCTCGGCTTATGCAGCGCAGACCGTATGCACACATACACAAACCTCACACAAAATAATCTTAAACAAGTGTTTACAGCAGCATCAAGAATATTCAAGAAAAAAGAAAATTTCCAAATTCTCGAGAGAACAGACATCCATAGAAGTTGCTATAAACTCAAAGTTCATTAATTCTCAAAAATAAATGTGATACTACAGACATTACCTATTCAATAAATTTGAATCAAGAAATAGACTACTTATTTCTTATAAATTATATAATTTTTATGTTGTACAGAAAAAATAAAAAACATTGATTATGGTCATAATGTTAATCAGACTAATACTAACACAGAATCAGCAGAAAAAAATCCAACACGAGAAATACTTGCATGTAATGGAGTAACTACTAAATTCCCCCCAAAGTAGAAAACAAACCAATACCAGTAACAACAAAACCATCTAATTTTGTCACCTGCTCAAACACGAATCCTACCCATCATGGTTGCCTCTTGCATCAGTGGGGCTAAACCATCTGAACCTAAATGAAGGGCCTTTCCTTCCAGTCTATTGAAGAGCCTAAATTTGACAGCACAAGTATCACTCCACTGAAAAACGGAAAGATAATTAACCCATCTCACCCTCAGAACAAATACTTGTAGTCCCAAGAAGGCAAGTTATTTCTACGCTCAGCAGCAACACAGAGTCACTGGAGCAGATTTTCCCTTCTGAATGGATCCAAACTGATCACCGAAGTCATCTGGACTCATCATACGGCTTCTGACAGGATTGGGATCAGTCCTTGCATGCCACCATTGTAAACAAATGCTATTAGCTTCACTTGCTGACCGAAATGAGCCTTTAGATAGTTGCCACTTGAAATGCCTGGAAAAACAAAAGCAACTTGGCAATTTCAACAGCAAAGTGTTAAAATAAAAAGGTACTTTTTTTACTCATAGTCCACAAGGAAACTCCTACAGCATTAACAGAAGCTCATCTATACACATTCCTAGGAAAAGTATGATCTGAACAGCAAGCCTAAATGCAGAGCTATCATAACTGGAAGTTAGTAAAAACTTGAGTCTTGAAAAAATTACAAACCATACGTACAAAACCATAAACTTTACTGAAGAAGTAAAATTACTTTTATTATTGTTCTTTCCTTCTGGTGATAGAAAATTTGGTGTTCACGTTTACAATTTCGTAACGGTAAAAGCAAAAGGCAAGGGGAAATGCATGTATCTTCCCACGGGATGATTTAAGGAGGGGACATGCTCATAATGCAGTCAATTGTACAGCGAATTTGGCAATCTGACTCATCAAAAGATACAATAACTGACAATTTATTTTCATTGAAACGTATTATTCAGTATCCATCTAACAGTAACTTTTAGCTTTTGACCTGTCAAGTGAACTTCATTTCATAACATGAGCATACAAGGAAGAACCTTTCCCTAGAACCTTCCCTGTTTTATCTCGCTGCAATAATAAACACTAACCATATATAAAATTAGGTTGTCTGAAAATGTGGAAGATGCTACAGTTTTATCTTTAGTTAAGCAGAAGTGTTAGAGGTGTTCAAGATTCATTTTTAGTATAATGTCAAGAATCCCACTTCCTGGAAGCTATCTCCTCCCAGGTAGTAATAGAGAACGAAGTGGACTTTGATGAAAGCAATGGTTTGGGTAATAGTTGTCAAGAGCCTTCTGAAATGCTATAGCATGTGATGTACGTATACAGTGTATCTTGATTTAACCAGCAGTGACTTTTATTAAGTTTAATTACTTCACTCTGTGGCTTTCAATTGAAGACCACGTTAAAACGAAGGCTATTTCATGGAATAATTAAAAAAATAAATAAATGAATATGTAGCACTTGCAAAATATCTCAAGTATTTTCTGAACTACTTAAGCCCAAACTCTCTTCACAGTCTTGTAAAATCGGACACCTTGAATAATTACAGCAGTGAGACCTAAAGGAAAGGGACTCATCAGATTTATTAAAAAACCAGAGTCTTCAATATGCTCTTTGGGCAATTAATACCATACTTAATTTTTACTGTTGTTGTTTAATCTGTAGCTGATGGATAACACATCTTTTAAGTCAGTAAGTAGTGTCTCTCCCTTTTAGGTACACCTATATGAAGTATTTTGTCAATTATTTTAATTAAAATCATGAGCGATTTTGGCATTTAGAACTTCAGTTTCTTCTTTTTAGCCTCCTTCTGAGGCTTACTGCTCTAAAAGATCTCAAGCAGAAGTGATTCCTGTACTTCAATGTGGTAGGAAGACATAAATAAATATTTTAAAATTAAAATCCTAAGAATTCAGGTGGGAGTACAGATAAACACCAAATAACCTTAAATGAGCAGCATTCCCGTTATGAATGCAAGACTTCGGGGATCCTAGGAGCTAAAACAACTGCAAAATGCTAAGACCAAACTATTAACTACAAATATCATAGAAAAGGCAACACAAACTTCCAAACCTGATCAATATCAGCAGTTTTTCACTTTTAAGTGCAAGGAGAAGTTTTGGAAATAACACAAGCTAGTACCTCAAACAAAAATAAAACAAACCACAAATATCAGCTGCTCCGTGACCATGTCCTGAGGACACAGTTGTCTGTTTCCAAACAATGACACAGATTCAGACCTTGTATTAATAAAATGTAATGAAAGGTCAAGATCACATTTTTGTAATAACCTCTAAATCTCTGTGATTTGAAATAATCCCTTCTATGGTCAGGTACTTTAGCTCAAACCAAACTTCTATTAAAGTTTTCACATGACTTCTTACGAGTTTGTTCAAAATACACAGGTATTTTAAAAACTAATAAGCTGTGAGGAACATAGACATTACTTTAAAATCTAAAATCGGGAAAGCGACATTATATTTTGCAGGGTTTGATTCTGACTGGTTTTCTAGATGATTTCTAAGAAAACAAGAGTGAGCCACATTGCTGGCCTAAAATTTCAGACAAAGCCAAGGTGATCATCTTTGGCAATCGTTCCAGTGGTCTAAAACGCATTAGTATCAAAAAGCTGCATTCATTATTTGACAGGGGGGAGCGTGTTAAAAGTAGGTGTTTGTTGAAAGTTTAAATTAATTACAAATTCCTTGGTACTCTGGATAAAGCCTGCAACTACAGTGACCATGAAAATACAGGGGGGTTTATACTTTTTAGGTGAGGTTGTCGTTGTGCAAGTTAACCCAAGGCACTGGTCAGAAAATTTTTGTGTCTCAGAAGTCATAAAGCTGCTCGAATTTCATCTCAGCACCACCTGACACCCTGGAGATAGCAGGCTTCACATCCCCCTTCTTTAAACAGGAGAAGGTAATATGGAATGAAAAGCAAGAAACATAGACCAAGTCTCTGCATTTGATAAGTACACTCTTTCCTTCCTTGCACCTGATAGCCTGTTTCTTGTTTCCATCATCCTTTCCTTCCCCTGCTACGCTGCTCACTCCCATGTTGGCTCACACCCGGAATCAAGCCTCAGCCAGGAGCTAGGGGAATGCAGACACAGCATTACCAGCTGGTTGGGATGGAAATTATCCATCCCCCTTCTGACCACCCAGCCCCAGTGGCTGTGGTAAATCCACACCTGGGTAGCAGAGATTTGTAGGCGCAGCCTTTCTCCCTTCCTCAGTTCTGTGACACAACCTGAGCTCAAGCAAGAGCAGCAGCAGAGCAGCCGTACCCTGCCTTAGCTACTGCACGGCTGGAGCAGACTACAGCTCCCTCAGAGCTCTACTGTTAACGGTTGGTTGGTTTCATTTTATTTTTTCTGCCAAGATTTCAGGTTCAAATCACAGAAAAAACAGAAAGGAACAGAACATACTAATTGTCGTTAATAAAGGCTCTTTCTCTGATTCCTCCCAGTCAGTATCCGGAAAAGAAACAGGCGTGGTGCTCATGGTGTGCACTTCCAACATTACCGTGCAAAAAGCAGATCTATGAATCGGGATGACATTTAGCAGACGGGGGAAAAAATAATCATGAACTGTCTGGCCTAAGCACTGTTGTATAGACTCAACTTGCCTATTTTCCTCACTCCCACACACTCTACCTGTTGTATGCAGAAACAGCATTCAATCACCAATTGTTCAGGAAAAAACACAGCCCCTTTGGGCTAGCTAGGAGTCAAGGGATCTGCGTTACAGTTGATGTTTAGCCAGACTGCTCTGGAGCCCCGGAAAGACACTTTGTCATCTCCCATTTTACTTTTTCCCCCCTCTCAAAAGTGAGGCGAGCAAGACTTGTCTTAATTACACACTTAGTGATGCTAATTATTTAGAGAGAGAGTTTGAAAGCACTGACAGCAAGGTGTCCCAGAGCTAAAAGGTATTATTGTTATACACCTTTAATCACCAATAACATCCAGTATTGACTCAGTAATAAATAACTGGTCATTTTTCTGAAGCTGTGATTGCCACAGTTCGAAACACAATGTCTCACAACTAGGCAATGCCAAAAATAAAATGCTGCCTATAACTTGGAAATCTAGAAGCCCTCTTTCCAGCAGGACAGCTGTCCAAATATAGCCATGTTTGAGATATACCAGGTTATCAGCTATTTATAGCTTTAATTTCCTAGAGATTCAAGAAGAAAAGCAACTGGTTCTGAACTTTAAGTTATTACTCTTATCGTTACTTCATTATCGTAGATAGGTGGCAGAGTAAGCATTTCTTGTACATTTGTTTCAGCCAGATTTCATTTTAAATGACTGTTGTGCCACTGCCCAGAAGCTCCAAAAACAACAGACACAGAATAAGAAAGACTGTGCAGGTAATGGGACCAAGGATAAAAAATAAATATCACCAATCTTTTAGCTGGTAAGTTCATAGCTGACTCTAAATAGAAGACGGGGATGCATAAAATATGGCATCAGTCTCTTTCACTAATCCCTGCCTCAGAGGAACAGCGCAATCTGCATATACGTTCCTGCTAATCAAATATTGAAACAACCCTCTTCACATTGTGCTGTGTCCCCCGTCACATCAGTCATCATTGACAGTTGTTGCCTCTGCAGGGTAAAAGGAGACTGCGCGAGACATCTGAGGTAAGTTTATCTGATAAAACAGCTCAGAGTGCTAATGCACTCATTACTGAGGTATTCAGTTGTTCACATTACTTGCGAACAACGTCCCTAAAATGCCTTTCTGAATATTAACATATCACTTGTTTAAAAAATGGACCAAAACCAGGCACGTCAACTATTAGAGGGGTGGGAGAGTGTTCCAAGCTAGCAGCCTCTCCACATCTTCCTGCTGGATGCATTTTGGCTTGTTCAACTATTTGTAATATATATGAAAATTTCTGGAGGAAAGGCGTCTCAATTTTTTTTATTGCTCCAAATGGATGATTTGACACAGTATTCCAAAACGGATAAAAATAAAAGTGTTGGTATGTAGCCTATTTGTCCAGTATGGAGACAAAAAGGAGAGCCAGTCTGCCAGTCAGGAGTGCTGGTATGGCATGCTGGCGTACACAGCCCATTTTGAACACTTATTTGACATCTCATAATAAACAGCAGGCTTTACAGCATGCTGAGAGGTTCAATTTATTCAGATTTTTCTGGACCAACTGGAGACACCAGAGTCAGGGGACTTAGTTTCTCTAAATTCCTGACGTTAAGATGCAATTCAGCATTGAATAGCAGGAACCAAAAGGGGGAGCTGATACCTCTCCAAGCCTCCTCATCACTGTTCTTTATTGTCACCTGCTGCTGGGACCTCCACTTCTACCAAGGTGGAAAGGGACACATATAGTATGAGCAGAGGATACCTTTGGCCTCACGCTGCGACAGGCACGTCATGGAACATGCTCACATAGACAGGAAGATAAGCAGAGCTTTCTCCTCTTCCCCTGGAAAGGTGAGGGTATGCACATCATGCTGGAATATGAAGAAATTCTTGATTCTGGACAACCACTAGGGGAGGAAGAAATGAAACAGATGTGTGGGGAAGACCACAATAATTGACAAGAGGAGGAGGGAGCTAACAACAGAAAAAAATGCACAAACCAAAGATGGGATGTCGGACACTGATGTGGGCTTCAACAGGATGATGAAGTGCCCGAGCAGGCCAATACAGCTAAAATGAAAAGGGAAGGTGGCAGCATTTTCACAGTGCTAGAAAAGAACAGTGGGTAGTTTGGCATAGTGCAGGCAAGGCTATTTTTAGAGATTATTCCAAGTATGAAGCTGATTTCTGCAATACGGCTGGAAAGGAAGGAACAAGGTAGAATATACACTAGGAAAGACCAACAAAACAAAACACTGTTGTCTATGCGTGTGGGGTAAAGAAGAAAGCAGCGGCAAGAACAGCGCCAACATTCCAGGCAATAGCAGAGCGAGGTTATTTATTGTGACAGCTCTGGAGTGGGGATGGCAGGGCTCCCGGAGACAAGGAAGAGTTCAGCATTCCCCCGTGCTGCAGACAAACCAAGGGACGCATGGGCAAAATGCCTGGGAAGGCGAAAGAACCGATTCTTCATGAGAGAGTGGAGGTCAGTGGCAGAGGACCCTGTTTGGAAGCCATCAGATGCAATGAAAAATCAACAGATGAAACTTGTTACACTATAAAAATTGCTAATGGGACCCTAGCAGAGACAGAAATAAAATGTTTTGCCACTTGCACTGGCTGGACGCACTGACGTGTTCTGCGGTCCTTAACTAATGCTGCCCCTATCCACTCTGGCCTCCTACAACTTGGTACCAAGCGGCACACACACCTGTGAAGTACAGTGCCCATCAAAATCAAGAGCAGTGTCACACACAAAGCATAGCAGACCCCGCAGAAAGTGAGGGTAACAGTCTCACATGTCTAAAACCAGCTTTGCTTCATGCATTGCCATGAAGCATTTCCAGCATAATAATTACCATTGCAAAGAATAAAGACTGGGGCCCAGCAGGCTTTTCACAGAAGAAAACTGGTCAGCTAGTTCGCACTGCTTTTCTTCCTGTCACATACCTACTAAATGCTCTAGACTGTTTAATGTGATAAAAATGTCTAGACTGTTTTTTGACTGAAAGCTTAAAGAGGAGAGTTCTTTGCCCTTGGCTAGCAAACCCCTTTGCTCCTTTCTTGGTAAGCACAATAACGTGCATGCTGTACTTCTGCACACCACACTTTCTGCATACATACAATAAATGCATTCCTGGTCTCTTTATTAATCTTCTGAGATTTCAGAGACAAGCCCGGGGAAATGTGAAGAATATACACACAGTATATACATACAATACTGTATAGCGTTGCTTTGCAAGGAAAAATCTGGAGCTTATAATCAAAGTGCAGGTGTTGCTGTGGAAAAGAAGATGACAGAGCACCTCTCACAGGCCAGTGAGTAAGAAAAGCAGAAAAATAACTGAAGAAGCTCTGTTAAGATTGATAAAGAGCAAGATGCTTTGCTAAAGCAGGCAGTAGAGTTTAGGCAAGAAATCCCAACGGGCACATTAGAAGAAGTGCTACCACATGTGAATCCGTGCATTCAATGCTCTGTGGTCCCTAGTTGCCCTCAGCCTTTAGCAGCTGCTTATTTTTGTATAACAAAACTTCTGACATAATTACAATCACTCTAAACTTAGATGCAAGTACACAATTTATACTAAAAATATCTCTGGCAACGAAATTACCCAGCTCAACTGGTACACACCCTTCAGCCCTTTCTTTTTAGGCTCTATAAATCTGCATCTGTGGAGTGGGTCATGGTGAAGGAACAGGTGCATCTGATTCTCGTCAGCGTGTGCGACTTGCACGTTGGAAACTAAGCCGCACAGCACGGAAAACGCTCGAGAAGAAACACTATCCCTGAATGCCACTCAGTGTAGCTGACTTCCCTAGGAAATACAACTTGCCGCAAGAATTAACGAACAAGGTGATGCAACAGAAACACCACTTCAGCAGTCACGACTGGATTGTCAAATCACGTATCAAAGTCCTACCTCCCATTGCCCTGTACCCTATGTGTTCCCAGGGCAGTCTTAACAACCCGAGGACAGTTTTTTGTTTAAAAAGCTCTTCATCCTCATTCCAGACCCTGACTAACTCTTGTTCTCTGTGAAAGCACCATAAAGCGCACTGCCAGTCAGAGGAGCTAGAGACAACTGACCACTCCCCACAGGAAAACAACTAAGGGCTTGGGAATATCTATGGGAAGGTTGTTTCAAGGGAAGAAAATGGCAGTTTTCCCACATCAAAATAATGTGGGCAGAGAGATCTGTACAGTAAAGGTACTGGCCCACCGCTGAGCACTTCTGGTTTCCATTCTCCTTAAGATACTATTTCTCCTGAGCAAGTCACAATGTTCCCCTCTGTTACAAGCAAGAACAGGGCTTTCAGCATCACCAGGGAAGGCGATTTTATTGGTTTTGAAGCACTCTGATACTATACAGCTATGCTATACAACGGAGAACAGACCAAGCAAGGTGCCAATGTCTAAAATGAGTCTTCTGTGAAATAACTACACACACAAGTTGAAAGCTTGGATCAGGAAGGTTGCACGTTAGGGTTTTCTTGTTTGTTTGCTTGTTTTCTTAAATATTAATGAAGGTTTTAGATCAATAAAAATTTCCTTTTCCTTCCTGTCAGCACACTCTCCTGCAATCTTTGTTTCTGTACAGTTCCCATCCATGTCAGAGGGTGCTTTGCATTATCACAGCACTGCTGATTTAAATCCCTTCTTTTCTCCATATATGCACAGTTCCTTTGGGCATCTGAGTGAAATGGCACATGTAGGGAAAAGGGAATAGGCCCAGCTGGTATTTCTCTGGAAAGCCCCATGCCATCCCGAGTAACAGAAAGTGATCTGTGAGGTTTTTTTATGCTGAGCAGCTGGCAGAAGCCTCCTGAAAGCAGCACCCAGGCTGTGCTTGCTGAAATACCAGGTTGTTGGCGAGGTTTTTTTGGATGGGAGACAAAAGCAGCACAGGGAATAGAGAGGCTACTGCTTCTCCTGAAACAGAAGTGGCTGGCACAGAAGCAGAAAGAACAGATTTTACAGTTAC
>VZTL01045913.1:0-10850 GCA_013400535.1 Scopus umbretta | reverse complement strand
GGGGGGGGGGGGGAATAATATCTCTGCATTCTGGGTTTCTCTTGTCTTCCAGGGTCGTCTTTGTTGTATCACTGAACATGCTGGTGCTGCCAGGTTCCTTACAGCCGTTCTCATTTTGTCTGCTGCTGGTTTGTGTGCTGATTCAGTAGCTACAATAGCATACCCTCCCTCCCTCCTTTCCTCCTTCTCTCCTTCTTTCCCTTCCTTCTCTCCTGTCTTCTTCTCTTTCTCCAATATGGGGGCAGACAACCTGAAAAATACTTCATCAGCACCTAAAAAGGTTACACTTGCAACCAGGTCTGCAGCTAGTGATTCTGTGACAAACTGTTTTATCAAACGTTTTTTTCAGTGTGGGGGCATCTCTTTTTGTGTAATTTCAACAGAGATGCTCTCTTTATGTACAGTTTTGACGTGCTACAGCTAGCTCCAGAACAACCCGCACCTCCAGAGAAGTCATTTTCTACTCTGAGAAGGATCTGGGTTTAGCATGGGGAGCCGGGGCTGTTGTCAGGGCTTTGGTGGGTGGTGTGGTCTGCTGAGCCAAGTTAGGCAGCAGTGCGGGACTTTCTGAGAGCAGGTATGAGGATGAAGAAGTGCTACTTTTGCACAGAGCCCTTGTGACTCTACTGACATTTCTACTTGGAAGAATCCCCTTTTTAAGGGTGAGAAATAGTTTAGTTTGTCTGCTTGGCCCTCTGTGATATGTTCCTACCTCACACTAATGCCAGTCGTTCAGATAGTTCTAATTATAAATGTGACAGCTCTGAGAATTTGGATTTTAAAATCCTGGGTTTCTTCATGTGATATGTTGCAACTCCAAACAAGAAAAAGTTACTAGTAGACTTAACCAGGTTAGAAGGCAGTGCTTTAGCCACAAAAGCACCTAGTCCGCACCTGGATTTGAGCCAGGGAGTACATCTGCTATATATCTGAGAGAGAGAAACAAAAGTATCCTATGCCGTGAGATTGGTATCAGCAGGGTCCCCTGTCTCCAACCATGCACATTTGCTCTAAGTCATGAAATTAATTAATGGAGAAAATTTCTTGTGAAATAGAGCAGCAGTTCTGATTTATATGACTTATGTGCATTCGCAAGTGTTTTTTCCCCATATGGCTAGAGCCGTATTAACAGGTTTTGTTCCAATAAACGCACTTACACGCATGTATTAGGCTGAAATCTCAGGGATCCAGTCTCTGCCACCCTCCTGTTTATTTATTTGCACCGATCCAGATGCCCCCCTCTCTGTGCCGTCTCTCTCCCCCCAGCTCAGCTACTAAGCAACCTCTTCGGCCGCTGCAGTGAATCAGCACTTCTGGCAGGCGCGTCCCTCCTGCGCGCTGCCTCTGAGCGCGACGCCGGTGCGGCGCACAGAGCCCTCCTGGTCTCGTTCGCTGCCGAAGGAGCAGGGCTCAGTCCTGAAGGCAGAAGTTTTCTTGCGGTTTTACAAAATAGCAAATAGTAGATCAGAAAGTCACTCTGGCTTTTACTTCCTTTTAGAAGATTTTTCCTGACGGTGATCCAGGAGAGACTTGCAGCCTCGTTTAAAGCACTGTGTGGGCATTCAGCTAGTTTGTAATAAGTGCAATAAATATACTAAGAAATGAAAGAAACTGAAACTAGACACATTGCACTTGGAAAAGACAGACCTTGGAAGGTTCGTGGGTATCTGAAAATTTTTAGAATCTCTGAAATAACTGCAGAAAATAAACAAAAATCCAAAACCCACATGAGCTCTCTCCCCTCTCCAAGCTTATTTGCAAACCCTTTTTTAGGTCATGCTACCTACAAAAGAAAGGAAGATAGGGGAGTTCTTGATTTATTTCATTACAAGGAAGATTTTCAAACCCAGGAAGGTCTCTCACCCCAGGTAAACCCCCCCAGAAGATACACAGCAGTTTCTCTCTGGGCCTTTGGAAATGTTCCTGAAATTATATATATAACTTCTTTGGTCTGGCAATGCAGAGCAAGAGGGTATTTCTAGACCCTTTGCTTGGAATGAATAATACTTGAAACCACAGCTAATCTCACCAAGCTAGTTGGTGAATAAGGTTGAATTAAAGGCTCAGAGCATGGCCCACAGGAAAGGATAAATCCTGCTTCACTGGAATCTGTGGCAAGGCTGTTGTTGATGGGGTTGCAGAAGGGCTGGATCAGGCTCTGTGTTTTGCTTCAAATGCATTTTTCTTAAATGGTAAGGGAATGAAAAGGAAATGAAAATAACTTGCTTCAAAAGAAAGTTTTCTCATAACCAGTACAGTAGCAATATGCAGCAGGATTCAGAGATCCTGAGCTGTATTGTTGTTGCTTTATCGTTGAATAGTTTTTTCTCCTCTTACCTTCAAATCTGAACTCAAATCTTGGCTCGAAGCCTTCATGTGTGTTTTCATGTGTTGTTCTGTAGGCATTGTTTTCCTTAACTTCCATTGATGTAAATAGTTAAATACCTGAGGGAACTGGAACCATCTAGTGTTACTCCTCTTCATCAGATAGTTGGCACTTTGCAGGCCTCATATGCAATATGGTGATTAGTGCTTTTGTTATATTAAGGAGTTTGTTTTTACTATACACCAAGTCTGCTGTAGATAAGTCTCCTGTATGCAGTTCATTAGATGTCTTGGATGAGGTTTTCAAAGTGGTGTCAACCTTGCCTCTACTTGGGAACTCAGTCCTGCAGAAAATGACGATACAATATACGCATGCAATGCTTCTCATCTCAAGTGAGACACTGGGGCTCTCCAGAGTTCCAAACATGAGCTCCTGGTGTTGGCTCTGAAGTGCCAAAGCTCCCTGGGTGGTCTCGAACAGACTCACCTACTTTCTGTAGGTCATGCATAGAGAGTGCCCCACGACATAGGTGTCTCAGCGGATCGCTTCACATCTCAGATGGCATTCGCATGTGTCCGTTTCGTACCTTGTATGCTGAAGTGTTCTCGCCTCTGCTGTGCGGTGAGTTGTATGAAAGAATGCATGCAGGTGTTGGCCCACAGAGGGATGTGTGAATATAAACAGAGTCTGTCTTTTCAAAAGTGGCCCATTGTCTTAGGGATTAATAGGAAACTTGATCATCCGGTTATTGCCTGCAACAGCATACCCTGTGAATACACCAAGTATTCTACGTCTAGTGGTATGGGTTTGTGTTTTTTAAGGTGATGGTTGTGGAGAGGATTATCTTTTTTTCTGTCTACTTCATTAAGCCAATTAGAAATGTTCAAGACTAGGGGGTGTTTTTCCAGGTCTTATGATCCCATTAGTTAAACAATGGAGGGATAAGCGAAGAAAGAAAACAGACTACAGAATAAGCTGTGTAAATAAAATACAATAACTAACTTCTGGTCTGGTAGCATCTTGCTGAGCGGGCTGATTATTGACTACCCAGCCAGTTCTGCTGATACGACCAGCATAAATTCATCTTCGCTGCTTTTTTACCGATGCTAATGCCAAAGAACCAGAGGAGCTCTAGGAAAGGAGAGCTCGATTCAATTCTGGTTCATGAATCACATATTGAATTGTCAGGAAAGGAACAAATTCTGCCCCAATTGCCACTATAACTATGATAGGTTGTACTCGTGTGTCTCAGGGCAGAATATGGTCTGAAATGAAATAGATGAGGTCAAAATCTGTTTTCATTGATCACAGAGAAGGCAGTGAAGCCGTAGAGGCAAATGTGGCAGCAAAATATTGTCAGCAAGGACATTCCTCTTGCCAGTGATGCATCACGGCTAAAAGAAGGCTGTTTGATTTTCAGCCTCCATGATGTGTTGGCTGGGTTGATGAAAAAATAATCTTTCTGTAAGCAAGCAAATTGAACTGAAAGTAAGACATAGTGATTGGCACTGCGTTGCAAGATGCCATTTATACACAGTCTTTTTGCATGGTGAAAAAAAAATTTGAGGGGCATTTTGGTTTTGTTGGAGAAAGTATTAATTTAATTTTTCTTTTACTTATACTTTTAGAATATTACAAAAGGGAGACCAGGGATGTGATTCCAGGAATAATGTCCTTTTATTCCATCGTATATTCTGCAGCCCATTCCATAAAGATCACAATAATAAAAAAGCAAGGGACGCAATATGAGAAACAACTTTCTGTTAGGGCGGATGGCTTTATAGAACAGATACTGAAGCAGCAAAGAACTGAAAGTGGTTTCTGAGAAGTGTTGACCTCCTTTCGTGCCACTTACTGTGAATTAAAGCTGTGAGTGAGAACTAGTTTGGGCATGTGGTACAGCACTTACAGCAACTGCTGCCAAGGAACAAGATTTGTGTTTCTAAGGAAATGCAACAAAAGAAAATGGTTTAAGAGGCAGCGCCTGTCACTGTGTAAAAAAAGTATCTATGTCCAGATAGGAAAGAAAGGCCAAATCGGGTTATTCTATACACAGGTTAGTGTATGTGTGAATTCTTGTAATGCGAGATTCAAAACCAAACGACTGTGGATTGTGCAGTGTTTAGCATATCTCACACTGTTGGAGTTTACAAAGTCGAGCTAGCCTAAAAGCAGTTGCGACCTGCTCTGGGGCTGTGATTGACTGTTGTTTGTGATTCTTACGGGCATTATTAGTAAGTGACCTGCTGAAGGAAGGGGATACATTTAGAGCAAGGAAACTGGGTTTTGTGGCTTCTTGGAACTCCTTTCTTAGCAAACCAAAAGGCAAAAATCTTCAGCACTTCTAAACCAAGGCTGCCAAACAGTATCGCTTACCACTACCTTTAGGGTTATAAATATCTTAGGACATGACATCCACTCACTGATTTGTAGCAAAGATGTTATGAGAATTGTTCATGCACTGAAGTTTCATTAAGGGATGAAAACCGTAGCAAAACACCGAGGAAAAAATATTGCTATATTTACTCAGCGTCTTAACTCCTTTTTTTTCCCCTCCTGGGTTGGAAAGGGAACCACCTGTCTCCTTTGCTGATGTCAGACTGCTCCCTGGAGACACAGTGCTATTAGAAAGCACATGATACTGTACATATTTACACCAAGCCCGTATCTGATTGAGATTGGGCTACGAGACCCGTGAGTTCACAAGTTTCTTCATCATACTCTCATGCATTAAACATGTGTTTGAACTCTGGCTTGAAAGCCGTGTGATCTTATGATAGACGTATTTATGTAATAGTTAAATGAATGATCATGTGCTCGCCAGCTCCTTTTCCATGCAAATGCAGAGGAAATTGAATATTATAATATTTCAGTGAGATGTCCTCAATAACAAATTACTGTTTAAAATAACCAATATTTGTATGTATATCAATTGCCTGGCAGTTATTTTTGTCTGCTATTTGCATGATATGGAAAAGACTTTTTCTAGCAAACGTTTTAAGCTACTTGGTGCTGCTTTCCTTTTGCAATGATCACAAGGGTGCACATTTAGGGACGTATTTTCCATCTGTTTTTTTGAAGCTGGCAAAGCACATAATTTGGAATAGAAAAGAAGAAGTCTGAAAGTACCCAGATTTGAACTGGTATGTGTTTGAGCCATTCTAGGAATTCTTATTCTGTAGCAGTTGGTGAAAGTGAAGGACTATATTGTGCCCTTGGATGTAGTATACAGGGAGCGCTCAAGGCCAGTGGGAGCCCTATGTGAATGCCCAGGGGCACACTAGGGCCCCTGAGAGCTTTACTGCTCTGTTACCGAGACAGAACCTGAAAGGAAGAGGAGGGCTTTGTGGACCCCAGCTGTTCCATGCGGTCCTGGGGTGTGCAGGCTTGCCTGAGATGGGTCAGGGTCCTTTTGCAAAGTCCTGGGCTTGTGCATCTCTCCGTACAGCCATGAGCGATGAGTCTGCCGTTGAGTCTTCTGTGTCCTGCACTGGTGGACATGGGGCTCCCAGTGCAACCAGGCTGTGGGCTTGCTCAAACATCCCTGTTTGGGGGGATGTTTGTGAGCCAAAGTCAAGCTTTACAACAGCTTTATGACCCATGTACCGCTCAAGGCCTGAGCTTCCTTGCAGAACAGCACTGGCATAACGGTGCTTCTTTTTGGAGCAAGGATCTTCACCTGGTGAGCCACAGGTCACCCACACTCCCTCTGCTCATCCAGAAGTATCGCCATAACTCCTCCCATCAGCTCATCTTTTGTTGGGACTGCTCATTGCATGTGGTGAATAAGGATGACAGCATCTGGCCCTATTGCTCTGGCAGTGGTTGGATCAAGCTGGGCATGGTTCAGTGCAATAATGTCTCATAGGTGGGCATTTTGAAAGCACCAAAATACCTGGGGATGCTAGTGTTTCTGGGAATCAACGGAACTGCAAGCAGCTGGGAAAAAAAGGCTCCAAGACATGTGAACTGTCCCTGAACCTTGCTGCAAAGCCTCTCTAACTATGGGGAGTAGAGCAGATTTTGAGACTTTGGGTTAGTCATGTGCCTGGGGTCTCAGGCTGCCCAAATTAAGCCCTGAGAAAAGAACTGCATTTCTTTTTGCCATGGTATAGAGTAGGGTGGCCACACCACAGCTGTTTAGCTGCTTATGTCTCCTGAGCAGTTCAAGTGCAATTCCTGAGCTGTGGAGATGCGTTTTTCACTAACAACTGGAATTTTTGTGGCTGGGGGCTGGTAGGTCCCTGTGGTAAAACCACACCAGTGGGTACTGCTGCAGACAGCATTGCTGGGTCACCGTGGGATCTAGCTTATTGCCAGTGTGCACCCAACTCACAGTGGTACAGAGGGAGCTATTGGTATCTCATGCTCCAAGATCTCCTTCCTCTTGTTATTTTTTAGGACATGTGATATATTTAGTGTAGTTCTTGGGCGTATATTATGGATTTGGTTTTAAATGGAGATTGAAGATTAAGGAAAAACTGGCCATCCCTATCTCAGAGACAGAGAAGTTACAGCTAGAAATGAATTCTTGAGTCATCTGTTTTCATCCTCATGTGGTAGCACCATTTTCTTGTATACTAAACCACACATTGTTGTAATATATGATTGATATTAAGTAGGTTTCTGCAAAGTACTGCACTCCTCAACATGAACTGAACCAGAAATAAATATATTGCCATATATTAACATTTTATTAGTTGAGAAGAATAGGATGAAGGCACCTATATGAAATCCAAAGTATGAACTTCAGATTGAATTAATGCCAGCAGCGCCTTGAGATTAATTTGGTTACTATGGGTACAGAATAAGAAATAGTATACCATAATGTAACTATATTTACTGATTCATTTCTGGCATTAAAAACTAAAACAACATTATATATGCAACAACAGTCTTTTCTTCCTTGGAAGCAGAAGGTGGGTACATTTTAGTAATTAAAGTGAATGTTGTCCTCTGAGAAGTGCCAGTACTCTACTGGAAGAAGAGCTGCTATTCTTTTACAGGATTTGCCCCATCACAAGCAGCAGAGCTGCGATATACCAAAAGAGACCTAAAAAACAGAAAAAATACTACCACCCCAGGAAGCTTCCAGTCTTCTACAGCTTCTCATTAAGTATCTCTTGTAACACAATAACATCTGTTTCATGTACGGTTCAACTGTATTGGTCAAATGTCAGTTTTCTATCCTCACGCCACTTTGTATCTCCTCAGTATGTGGGAGAGGGAGCAAGTTTTGTATCTTAAGATGTTGAAAGCTGGGTAATAATAAAATAATGCAATGGAAATACCATATATTCAGGAAGCAATTATTTTAAGGGGTTTCAGTTTTGACATGGCTAGATTAAGTATGAAGCTTTTTGGGTTTTATACTTGCTGTCAAGAATGTTGTTAAATACTGGTACCACCTCCTAAGAGAACAACTTTTAAATACCAAAATGAAAAGGATAAGCATTAAATATTTTGGTAGATATATTGTGCCATAATGTCTACTGCCTTGTTCTTAATACAAAGCACAGTAGGGCTTAATTAAAAAGTGATTGTACGATCTATCACAAACCTGCATTAGGGATATGGATGCCAAGAAAATTAAGTTGAATAGGTGGTGATAATGAAATCGATATTTTATTGAATAGTTTTTATTCCTATGCCTTTGTTTGCTATTCTTGCCTCCCTGTCAGAAGGTAAGATATCTTCCGTCCAAAATTCTTTGAAAGAACTCATTTAGTCTGTTGCTGCTTTATTTCAGTGTTTGATCAGTGTAAGTTATTTTGTTCATTTTTTTGACAGAGTAAAATGCCTTGGTAAACTTTTGACTCTGTCGGAGCAGAGCATGACAGTAAACAAAGAAAAGCAAGTCCTTTCGAGCTCATTCCTGCTAGGAGTAGCTAGTCAACAACTGGTACAAGGGTGATTTTCTATTTCATGTAAGCAAAAGTCACAGTCACTCAAAGCCTCCAGGGCAGCCCCACAACCTGGTTTAGCACAGATTTCTCCTGTTCCAGCTCCTGGAGTGGCTTCAGGAGCTGCTAAGCAGAGTGCTTAGCGGTAGAGAACATGGAAATATATTCACCGAAGCATAATACCCAGTGAAGAATATGTACAATACAAGTAAGCGTTTGTACAGCCTGGGCCAAAATCACCCTTGTTATAACTTCATCAACTTAAATGCTATTGATTTTTCAGGTACCACTGACCTGAAGTTGCTGGGATTGTGCTTGGGATGAATTTGACCTGTACTGCTAAGGCCAAGCAGAATCACAATTTAGAAAGTGCAATGCAAAGAAATAGTTACCGCGTATTCTACTGTCTTGTAATTCTACACCAGTCACTCAGAGTTCAGTGCACTGTTGGAAAGTCTCATCTTTAAACGGGTAGAAGTGTGTCTGCAAGCGCTGTAGCAAACAGTAAGACAAAAGAGCTTATTGTTCCCCTTGATATTTTTAAGAGTGGTACATTGCAAACCAGACAGCTTGCTTTTTCTGAGCAGAGCTGCTGGGTCAACCGGCACAGCTTCATTTTCACATCCTCACTTACCAGGTTCAATGTGGCCGGTGTCCTTTTTGTGGCGAACTCAAACAGCCAAAAGGGAGGGCTGGTTTTGATGATCTTGCTGCATGTCCTGAATGAACACGTATCACATATTGCAACGTGCTGCACATTGCAACCTGCAGCTTGTCTCGTGCCTGGGTGCGATATGCGACATGGGATAATGTGCTAGAGGAGAAGACAGGCACAGCACAAGGCTCTGAAAGCCATGAGAGGCACTGAAAGCTTGTGTTTCTGGTATGCAGCAGTATAGATATTTGAAAGGTTAGGTTCGGTCTATTTTTAGGTAGCCTTCACATTGGGACTGATCTAAAAATGAAGGTGATATAAAAATCGCACGTGTCTCTCCTGATTTATCAGAGATTTTTGACAAAATGCATAAAAAAGACTGTTCTCTGAATTGGAGAGTTTTTTTCTGAAGTAAAGCTGTGCCTCTTATTTAGAAGAGGAGTCGTTATATTCTTGATTAAAATGCCAGTGCCGTCTATTTCACTCCAAGATCAGCATTTTCAGATTTTAGCAAAGTTAAAGAAATATGACTTTCCCACTTATTGTTTCGGAAGATTTATTCACTTGTGTAAATGAATTTTAAAAAACTGGCAAGGCCTTTTATCTCGTATAAAATAAATCTGAAGATAAATGATCTTTTCCGCTAACATCACCTATCATTAAAGTGGCTAAATGAAAATCAAAATGTGTTGCTATTTAGTGCCTGCTCGCCTTTTTACGGGAGATGAAATTGAGCATGTTTACTGGGCAGGAATTGTCAGCAAAGCTTCGATTTATAGCACTGTCCAGGATACAAATTAACAACCACCGTGTGTTTCCCCCACTCTCCCTGGAAGATGGTAGGTAGCCCTGTCTCCCCAAAGTGTACGTCTCCAGCTTGCTGTGCACGCTCCTACCCTGCCTTAAAGAAAACCTGCAAACAATGTAAAATTGTGTTGCATTGAACTGAAGCGCAAACATTTTTCCGTGTCTTCGTAAACAGGAGTGCATGTGAGAATGAAACAGCTGGAGGTCTACCTCCAGAAAACCCCTGGGGATGTGTCATACTCATTTCTCCAGTCTATGCAGTCTCGGTTTAATAAATTGGTAATAATACTATGATGAAGTGCTCTTTGGTGTTGGTTTGCTGTTTTTTCAGAGGGGTTTTTTGCATAGCAACTTGCAACATAAATTAAAATAATCTTCTGTTCAGACAGTTTCCTATTTTTACTTGGTTCTTTGTTCCTCAGAGAGGAAGGGGGAGCCTGCAATGGGCAAAAGGGAAAGGTGCACTCCGGTGAAGTCTCTATTTCAAGTGTGAATCCTACACGGTCCTTTCAACGCTGTTGGTTAAATGCATTGCTCTGGCTTGCTGTTCTGCATGTGGAGTTCAGCAGAGCAGAGACAACAAATAGTGTTTAATTGTGTCAGATTGTCAGGGACTTTTATGATGGTAGAGATCCATTAGAGACAAACATGAAAGTAGCAAACTTGTCTTATCTGTTGATTGGCATGAAGTAATAAAGTAAAGTCATAGTTCTTTTTGGGAGGAGGTATGAATCTTCGCTGGTACCCACTTAGAAAATAATTACGAGACTAACCAGTGCCCCAGGGCAAATGGTGTTCAGCAAATACTAAATTTCTCGGGAACAAAGATATTCAAAATGGTGATAGCTGATGCAATCTCAGCGCTTTATCGCTGTTCCATTCACAGGGGAAAGCTGGGGAAGCCTGACTGGTATGACAATAAAAAAAAGGTGGAAATGTGTAGAGGAGTTTCTGCTTTGAACAGTCGTGGTCCCATCTTCTGTGATAAGGTCTGATTCAAAGCCTGCCTAAGTCCATTTCAAAGTTCCCATTCCCTTCCAAAGGATTTAGAGCAGTCACCCTTCCAGCCAGTGGAACCCCCCCTTTTACTTTACTGCATTTTCTTGTACAGGTATGCAAGCAAGTGATTTGGATAGGATAAAATAAAATAAAATAAAAT
>VZTL01045909.1:0-30062 GCA_013400535.1 Scopus umbretta | reverse complement strand
GGTTTTTTTTTGTTTTTTTTTTTTTTTTTTTTTTTTTTTTTTTTGCTTTTCTAACCTGAAGTGATACTGTGTGAATGCCTGGAGCTCATTTACTTTAAAAGAATAAAACAAAGAAGAACCCCAAGCCCACAGAACAATCTCTTTGTGATGGAAGGTGCAAGTCCCCTATTCACATTTCAGCTGGACTCCGCATCCCTTCAAGAAAGGAAGAAGTATTTCGCAGGAAGAGGCAGAGCATCCCTTCTTCCTGCTGTCATCAGTCTGCTGTGCTGTGGAACATGTTACCTTGGTCACAAGAGAATACGTGAACCTTTGTAGGACATCATCACATGAATATAATCCAAGATAATCTTGCATTGATAGCTCCTGCCACCAAACCGCAGCAGGTTTTTCTTTCAGTCATTCCAAACAAAACAAAACAAAACAAAACAAAAAACCCACAACAATCTAGGATTATAAAGACATAGTATAAATAATGTAAATTAGAATATAATTTTTTAAGCCTTTGAATCTCCACCCAGAGATGGCTCTTGACTCATTGGCTGTCTAGCTTCCACAGCAGCCCTGGTTTTGAATGAATAGTTGTATATATATATATATTTTTATCTCCTACAATATAAAAATATAAATGCAAAAATTTCCCCCTGCCTTCTCTATTTTGCTATTTTATAGTCTGAACGTGACATTATCTTAGAATATATGTATGATAGACTGGTACTACGGTTATCATAAAAGGAGCTGAAAGCCAAGTATTACTCTACAGCCCAAAAGTAGGGAGAACTGAGAAGGGGTATCACAGTTTAGTGGAGGCATTTGTTTCTAAATCAGAAGAAAAACCCAAAATCAAGCCCCCAGCCTTTCTCTCCTGCCAGTAATCTCGTGAGTGAAGAAAGCTCCCACTTGAGTGAAGAGAACTGGGTGGAGCTGGAGAGCCGGGGGCAACATAAACGCACGGGGTGCTCTGTTGGAAATCAGAAATCTGACGGTCGTCAACAAAAGACTCAAATGGCTCAATAACTGGACTGAACAACGGAAAGAGAGGCAGAATTAAAACTGTGGGGAAAAAAAACCAAACAACCAACCCCAAAACAAAACAACACAAAAAACAACCCAACAAACCGACAACACACATACAAAGGAAACCGCCAGGAGGATGAGGCTGAACAAAGACCCGTTGTCTAGCTTATAGATCATTAGGTTTGAACATGTAGAGTATGGCCCCAGCACATGCTTCTAAAGAATGAAATGTCGCCACCTACACTGCAGCTGCCATGGTTGGAGACACCAGTAAATGTCTAAACATTGTCTCAATCTTTAAAATTCTGCTTAGCTTCTATCAGACGCACATCGTCTTAACTTTTTAAATTTTCAGTGTGGGTTTTTCCTTAATATATATAATATATATATATTTTATATAATATATCAAAGTTTAGAGTATAGATTAAAAAAATTATTCAACAGCTTTCTGATCTGAGGCATTCCTTCCTAAATATCGGGGTAAAACTCAGAGCCATGGTCCATGCTCTGCAACATCGGCTTCTGATCAAGAGACGACATCCTACTCAGCATTTCAGCTGACAGCGCGTAACTATTGCCCGACTTCTCCTCAAACCAACTATCTAGTGCCCTTTTGCAATCAAAGTTGGCAATGGGTGGCCCGTTAACGGCAATTGTCAAAAGATCACTGAGCTGCTCCAGCGTGAGCCGAGAGCGGTTGTTTTTGCGCACTCTCTGCAGGGCAGTGCGCCCCTTCTCACAGCAGGCCGATGAGGTGGGAAGGACTTTGAGGATCTGAACTATTTTATTTAGGAGGGGGAATCTCTGTTTGTATTTACAAATGTGACTGAGCAAGTCTTTAAAACCATTTTTGGTATAATAATCCACCTTGAGTTCTCGCCACTCCATAAGCAGACTCCCTCGGGTGTCCATCCCCTCTCTGCAAACCTCTCTGGAAAATGATGGGACCGTCTCCAGGTGTTCAAATATTTGTACCATATCCTCCTTCCCATAGCTCATGAGCTCATCAGTGCTTCTGGGCCAAGCGGTAAGGTCAAATACCTGACAGGCCTTCACAAATGTCCGGCTACGGGAATCAAACCTTTGGGCTAGGATCACCTGGGTCTTCTGGCAGATCTTTTCTCTGATCGACTGGAATTTGGCTTCAGCCACCCGTAGGTTTTTCACAGCAATGCCATTAAAGCTTTCACGGAAGTTTTCCTCAAATTCCTGCAAGTACTCCCCAGGTGAGTCTGCTAGCCGGCTGATCTCCTGGATGGCCTCCTCTATTTTATCGTCCACCTGTGACACAAGAAGGTACTCCCCTTGGAAGACGTAGGCGAGGCGTGAAAGCACAGCAATCACATCCAGCAGGAAGTAGATGAGTTTAATTGACTGGTAGTCCATCAGGAACTGCAGGAGGGCCAAAGCAATGGCAGAAGCGTCTGCCCTTTGGGTCTGGCCGCTGACATCTTTGAGATGGGCCACAACTTCAAGGTAATCCTTGATTAGAGCATTGAGCACATTCTGCTCCCCAATGATCCACTTCACTGCTCGAATGTCCCCCAAGAACTCAGTCTCCTCGCACAGAGTGGCAGCAGTGACCCTCAACTCACACATGAGTCGGGGAGAGTAACGATAGAAACTGAGCAGTTGCTTCAAATTGTTTTCTAGCTCCTCCAGGCATGGCAATTCCTTCCCGCTGATTGCATCCAAAATTTCCAAGTGGGGCCTGTGCACCATAAAAGGCAGACAGAGAAGCCAGGGCAAGGTCTTTCTGATTGTCATGAACAAGTTGGCTCTCAGGCTGGCGGTAATGTTAGCACCATCGACTCCCAAGCCAATAGTTGGCTTCTCATCCTGCAGTCGTATTCCCAGGCTGGAAAAAGCCCTGTCTAACGCTTGGAGGTAACTGTCTGTTGTAGAAAAGCCCAGTTCCTGAAGAGACAGGAATTCAGTTGCCGGAGGACCATCACTGCTCGTGTACTGTACATAAACCGCAACCGTGTCTGCAAGCAAGTCATCGCTCTGCCCGTCCAGAATGATGCTGAGGAAGGGAGACTGTCGGATGCGTTCAACCAGGTCCTCTCGAAGAGCCCGGGCAATATGGTGGATTAGGATTTGGCAGTCTCCCTCATTCATGTATTGATCCACCACCTTGAGTTCACACTTTCTCAGTAGTTCTGCCAGAGGCCGAAAGTCATAATAGGGCCTGCCCTCCAGGGCCAAGTGGTAGGCTGTGTTGAAGAGCAGGGTCATATTTCGGCACATCTCTTCTGTCTTCTCTGGGTGCATCCTGAGCTTGTAAAGCTGCAGGCACTTCTTGTGGAGGTTGCTCTGGCTGTGAAGCTTTATCGTGTGTATCTTGAACTGCTTTGAGCCAATGATGAAGGCTGAAGTCCGAGAGGATTGCACTGTGTACTGCCTACAGACGTGGCACCACATTTCATTCAATGTCGGGGAGTACCGCAGAAACCAAAACTTTTTAAGCCACTCCTGCTTGAACCGCCGTATTCTCCGGCCTGTCGCAGAAGACATCTTGGAAGGCTCATCTGTAGCAGCAATCATGTCATTGGAAACTGATTCATCAGCAGAATCCACCTCTTGGTCATCGTCCTCCATGATGGTGGGAACAGAGATGATGCTTTCTGAAGCTGTAAGAAAAAAAAAAAAAAGAAAAAAATGTGGTATTTACAAAGTTGCTGAGCTAGAGAAGCATCCTAATGGTGACAGTAGAGCATTGCCTGATGAGCTGGCCACAACCTGCCCTCTCCTGCCCACAATGCGCTATGAATTTGAATCATGGCTTTGAAGGGCAAAATAAATCAACATTTCTGCATATGAAATTTGTCTCCAACATGCCACAATGGACAGCAAGAAAGGACAGTACATCCCGGCCACTTGCACAAGACATGGTGTGACCCAAACATCCCTTTGGTGAAAGCTCCTGGCTGCTTGACTGCACGTTCCTGGAGGAAATGAAATGTATCTTCAGAAAGGGACACACGGTTGTGCTAAAGCAGTGGAGGAAATAGAGAGGGCTTTCCAACAAGGGACACAGCGGGACATCATTTCATACACAAAGAGCACACATTTCAGTGTTACCACAGAGTCATTCAGACTTTCTTGGTAGCATGTGAGGCACTGTGGAGAGGCTTCCGCTGAAAGAGAATGCATCAAAAATACAGCAAACAAACTGTCTGCAATGGAATGTCTTTTTTATTGGCAGTGCATTATCGGTTACAACGGCAACAAATAGAGCAAGTTGTCATACAGAGTCTTTCCCAGACAGTGATTTCCACTGTGCCCACAGCTGTGTCAGCTCCTGGCCCACCCAGTCACAAAACCTGACAACAAACCTTCCACGGAACCATGTGTTCACCTGAATACTCAGAGCAAAATGCTTTGGATGGGTACACAGCACACAGGCATCTCACTACTGTCCTTAGGCAGGGTTTGGAGAACGCTGTTACTCGGCAAGGCTTACCTGTGGGGTCTGAGAACTCTTGGAGCTCGGGTACCTGGGGTGGTAGCACAGGTGGCTCAGGTAACTTCCCAGATCTCAGCATGTCTAACTCAGCCTGCAGCTCCCGGATCTTCTTCTTCAGCCGGATGCAGTTGGGGCAGAAGGAGGTGGTGGGGATTTCGTGGGAGTTGCCTTGTGCAGAGGCCAGTGACAGCTCAGTTGGGCTGTCTGCTTTGAGTGACAAGGGCTCTTCTTCCTCGTCTTCAAGAATGCCCACCTCTTTGGCTGAGCTGAAAGAGGAACCATGGGGGACCTTCCATTCCCCCTCGCTCCGGTTTCTGCTGAGGTTCAGGGAGCCGTGCTGCATGGCACTGCCACACCTCTCAAAGATGTCTTCAGCCTGGTATTTAGATGCTTTTCTGATGGAAAGCGGCGTACTCGTTGCTAACTGGTTCTCTTCAAATTTGGCAGACTCCAAGGAAGCCTCCAGGACGTCTTTGAAGATGAGGTCAATCTTTTTTTTCTTTGTTTGGGGGTGGGATTCCCCCTCGTCACAGCTGCGCTTGTAGGGGCTCTTCCCTTGCTTTAAGGTGGCAAGCTGGAGCGACCCTCTCACATCCTCTTGATTTTCCACATTCTTTTCTGACTTCTCCCTCTGCAACTTTCTGTCTCCTGGAAAGGAAAATGAGGGGCGGGGATTATCACCGGGAACCGAGCAACATCCCTCAATCTAAAACTCAAATGAAAAAAGAACAAAAAGGCAGGCTGAATCCCTGCAGGTCTGCACGTTGCGTTACAAACCAGGGAACTGACACAACTCAGTGGAAACCGAGGCTCGTGAGAGGAAGAGCCCTGCTAATGGGCACGTCTGCAAAAACAGAGACAGTCCTGGGTAGCCACAGCGGAGTAGGACCCATACACTTTAAAGAGAAGAGAAACTACAGGCAGCTTGTTTAACCTAAAGGTATAACTAACCTGCGCTGGAAGAGAACTACAAGGTGCAGGACTACGAGGTGAATGACTGATCACAGTGGAACCTAATGTCCAGAGCCCAAGCGCCATTTTGGCTGGCTGGAAGACCTGTGCCTGTTTTGACTTGGTAAAAGGTATCAAGTGTACAGCAGTGCAGTGAGAGATTCGGACCGTTTCATGACAACCCCAGCATTTGTGCACAACACGGCACAATGTTTGCAAGCCCCTTTACTCTTGTTCAGTTTGGAGGCTGCTCCAAGTAAAAATAACTTGCACTCTTAAACCCCAAGGTACTCATTGTCAACTGAGCTACAACCAGTGAATGCCCTCCAAAGACGGGACATCTAGCTTGTCCCGGTGGAGTCTAAGAGTGTGGCCATTCAGTGATTAAAAACAACACAATAATAAAAGCAACCTCATACAATTAATTGCTTAAAATAAAGGGAATAGCCAGATTTCCTTACCTGGAAATTCAAAAGACGATAGGTTTGGCTCAATTTCCATCATTCTTCTATCTTGTAAATAACTTCAAGCATTGATGGCTTCCCAAACAAGACGCTGCTTTATGCTGATTTTTGGTTTTGTTTGCTTTTAAAGTGTATTCATGCTTTCATAAGAGTTATGGAGCAAAAGCTACCATTCCCCCTCTAAGGAGAGCAATGCTAAGAATGCAGAAAAGATGCAAGACTCGAAACAGTTAGAGTAAGGCACTGGAAAAAGGGCTGGCCTGAATGGCAGGGATTTTGCACTGGGTTTTGATGCTGGCTGGCAAACTCAGCCACTTCTTGAGTGAATCCATAACAACAGATCTCATTTTCAACACACTGACGAGAATTTCTACGGGCAAAGCTTTGAGTCTCTGTCTTAGTATTTCCCCTGTTAGGGACTATAACAACTGCTGGCAGAGGTAGGGATTTAGAGAATGGATTCTTCTTCTTTTTTGGTGATTTTTCCCCCAACCAACCAAGTGGTTCAGGCCTATGGAAAAGCTAGAAACCACAAGACTATCCAACAGAAACAAACCCCAGGAACCATGTTGTTTTAGTGTGAGTTAATAAACCATGCTACTTCACTCAACAGGCTCATCTGCAGGGGATTTGAAACCTTTTAAATAGAAAGTGACTCAACAGATTTTGGTGCTGTTCCCTGACCGCCTCCCAGTGCCCTCCCAGCTGAGGCTGTGATGTCTCACAAGTCTAGCAATGGCCCAAGCGATGCTCCGTTTTAACATCTCTGCGCTCCTTTTGTGAACGCAAGCTGAGCCCAGCTTGCTGCAGGAGGAACTCACTGAGACATCAGGGGGTTTCTAGGATGGTCTCTGCAGCCGCATGGGTTTCTACCTGAGCGTGTGGTAGGCTATGGCGGGTCCTGAGGAGACCAAAGGCAGATCTTCACCACACTCGTAGCACAGAGTAGGCTGTGGGTTACCATTTCAGCTCACACAAACCATGACACCATGACAAAGCATGATTAAAGCATGACTGTCTGTATGGCAGGGCAATCGTTTGTAGCCTTGTTGCCCCTCCAGAGAAGCTGCTCCAAGGACATAGTCTTTCTCTTGCCGTACTTTCAGAAAGGACTAACCCATCTGGACAGCCAACATATGCATGGGATGCAGCAAAATCACTGCAGCCTGTACCTAATCACTCAGTGATGTTTATTAACATAAAAAAGCACATTCGCACCGATGTTAATTCAGAAGTGGGAATTGCCCAAGTACAGCCATCAAGATGTAACACTGCAAGTGCATAGTAACTCCAAGGTGATGGAGGATAACCAGCTTTTTCAGGACATCTTGTCCACCCCATGATTAAAGAGGAGACACCTTTTACCAAGTCAAGGCAGCAACAGCAGCTGTGTAATAATATACAAGGGAATCTTAATTAGGAAGTTATATTTAGTGTGGCTGCCCCTCTGAGGCCCTGCCATTCTGTGGCTAGGCCTGGAAAGAAATTCCTTTAATTAACTTCAGGTCTCAGCATTGTACAGATGAACAGATGCATTAAGAATTTTTGCCTTCCTGTAAAGCTTCCTGTATTGCTGACATTACACTGACCCAAAGGACCGCTGGGTTTGTTCCAGCATGGCTACTCTTAAGATAACAATTTTTATCCAGGGAAGAATCAGTCTGACAAGTACAAAGCCTCCTGTACGTTGGACACGCACTCTAAGGTTGTGAGACAAAGGAGTCTCTAGCTGATGTCGCGCTGATCCCAAATTATCTTTCTGAAGAAAGAGGAGATAAATTAAGCGAGGAAAACGGACATACAAACACACCAAGGAAATCTGTCTTTCATATGCACACAAAACAAGCCAGAGCTCCCTCAAACAGGCTGCTCACAGGAGCCAGAGAAAGCAGCATGTTCAGAAGGAAAACCTAATGCCTGTCTGCGAGACCACCAGCTTGGCAATCTTCAGGCCAGAAAGTCTTGTGACAGAGGAGCTCTGTGACCCCTGGGCTTTGCATCACACATGGCCCTTGCAGCACACACATGACATGACACAACATGACACATGACACGACACAGCACAAATCTTTCTTTCATGATATCCATGACAGGGGTTATATTATTCTTCTTGTACATTCATCCATCCATGCCATGCAGAGCTCTCGCCCAGAGGTGCTCTGCTTCTAGAAATGCAGCTCTCCTCGCACAGCCTGTGCATCACCCACCGCACTCGGTCCAAAAAGTGTGGCAGCCCAAGGGGATCAGGGGAGAGGGTGGAAAGGGAGGGGACTCACCGCTTGTGAGATTTCTGTGGATGGTTTCCTGGGACATACTATGCAACCGCTTCATGTAATCCTCACTGTACCAAACCCGCAGCTTCTCCCCAGGGTGGATGTCACGGCAGGCACGGAAGTAAATTCTCTCGCTGTGCTGGAAGGCCATCAGGTTCTGCTCCCTCTCCTCCCGGGAGATGATCACGTACCTGAGGGCGAGATGACAAGGCAGACATGAAGCACTAACTTTTTTCCTGTGCCCCCACTTGCACCAGAATGACAACCATGAAGAAGCCAGAATGACCTTCAGAGAGAGACATCAACACAGCCAGACTGGGAAGCATGGAGTTATAAGTAACCATGTGCAAACTGCCAGAAATACAGGACAATGAGCATGGACACCCAGGGAACACTAAGTCAGTGGGCCCATTTCTGCTGTGGAAGGGATGACAGCAATGTACATCCAATCTGAAGGAGTATCTCTGCCAGTAATGGTGACACAGACTCTTATGGGAGGAAATTTCTTTGCTTAGTGATGGAAACAAGGACTTCTGGATTCTCCAGCAGCACTTCACACCCCAGGGTCTCCTCCTTTGTTCTCAGGAGCATCAGGAATATGGCAGGGTCCCTCTGCCTGTCTCTCCCAAAATCACCATCTTCCTTTTTAGCAGAAACCAGATTTCCTTGCTTCTCTCCTCTTGGACAAGCAGAATTGATACACTCAGAGCAGAAACAGGGATGCCTAATGTGCACGGGCATATTCACTGGTTGTCCAAAAGGAAATCAAGGACATGCCAGTACTGGAAGGTTTTGCACTTGGGCATTCAGCGGGGTGTGACATAAAAGTACAAAAAGCCCTGCAAGTCTCAGGAAAGCCCAGCACCATGTTGTGGGGATCTCCTGGCAGTGCTGACCGAAAGATCACTTTCTGTGCATGGGGTTTGTTTTCCTGATTCAAACCAGCTATATTTCAGCTCAGCAGCAATGTATTAATTCACACTCCAAACAACTGGCCCTCTGTGCAACTCGGTAAGACAGAGATCTATAGCGAGGATCATATTGTTTGGTCTCACACTCCAGGTGTTCTTGCTAGAGGATATGGAAAAGGCTTGGTAATAGCAGTTCCAGCTGCCACCAACATGAGCTCGTAACACCCACCCAGGACCAGGAGGAGGCCCTGTCATGGTACGTACAGACTCAAGAGCAAATCTGAACAGTTCACAGCTAAAAGCTTCTTCTCATATGCCATTTGCCTCTATTATTCAGCACTCCCTGCCACAGTAACATTAATGAAGGCAAGCGGCATACGGCTCCTCTGACATCTGCTGCTACTTGTCCTTGCCCAGACATTCCCTTATAGTTCACAGTTAACTTCTTTGGCTTAAGAAATCCATCAAGCTTTCCTTGAATGCTCACCCCTTCTCCGGCCATGTGCATGCACAGAAAAAGACACAAGCCCACTTGCATGTGATCACACCAATCCACACACAGAAGGTCACAAACTTGGTGAAACTTCCCGCAAAACACAGAAAACAAGTCTGCAGTGTCTCAGACTGCCCGAGGCTCCAGCAGTTCTGGTTTTAATGTTAAGCAACTGTGCATGTGCCTGCAATCAGCTGTATTTTTCCTAATGCGTGCTACCCAGGATGCTTCACAATCTTCAGCAATTATTTAAACAGCAGGCTCTGGCACTGCCAAATTAGCTGAACATTGGCTTTTGTTAACCCTTATTTTACTTTTGATCACAAACCAAAGGAACTTTTAAACCTCCAGTTTGTGTATTTGAGAAAGAACGGAGGCCTGGACCAGCATGGTGGGAAAGAGGTCCTGAAATGGCACACAGCTAGTACTGCCAGGCTGTCACTTCTGGGAGTTAGCGATCACTCCACAAAAGGTGTATCAGGCATTCAGACAGCCATGAGATACACAACCCTTGGGATAAAGCAATTTGCTGTGGTCAGTCTGATGCCCTGCAGCACAGGAGATCCTAGAGGACACTCTCCCCAGTCCAAGCAAAATGCCAGGATGCTTTCTAGTGCCAGCTAAGGAGAGCCCCTGCAGCCGCCCTGCATACCGCTGCCCAAGCATCAGCTGGAGCAATGACAAGATCAGGCTGCCCCTGTGAAGGAGCCCAGTTAGGGGCCCAGGAGGAGCAGAGATTTACCACCCCCAAGTCACTCACAGCTCCTTAATACAACACACGGGACTCATATCCCCACAGACAGTGGCACTGAGGAATTCACGAGGCAGCAGCAGGATGGTTTGGTGCATTCCCAGCAAACTGCATTTGACCACAAGATTTAGAAAGTTTTCTAACACACAACTTTGCATGGGAAGGGGAGAGTCTGGTTAACTATTCCCACCGGGGCCCATTTTTATTATGAAGTATTTTATTAAGCACGAGCATACTTTTCCTGTTCACTCTCCCCCTGCCTGTAAACCCCTCCAAGCTTCTGCCTGAGAGCGTCCTTCAGCTCTGCTGCCCGTGTCCTGCAGCTCCAACGTGGTGGGGAGCTGGGAGGAGAGTGCAGGCTGGAGGGCGTGAGCTGCAGTACTGCCGCAGCCCTGCAGCACACCACCCAGCCGCCCGCTCCCATCCGGCATCCTGCAGTGACTGGCGCTGCCGATTTCACCAGGAGGCACGAAGAAAGCCCTTAACAGACAGTTGTGGAATAATCCAGTCACAAACACGTTTCTTCACAGCTGCTGGCAGCTAGTAATTGGCTTATGCTCTGAGAGGAAGCTTTACATCTGTGGTACTTCCCTGAGGTAACATAAATGGGGATGAGATCATCCACACAAATGAACCGTTTTCGAACCAGCACTGCCCAGCCCCGGCTCCAGCAACCCCAGTGGCAGAAATGGCACAGCTTTATGAAGGATTCCATAAAACCCAAATTCCACCTGTGGGTCTAAGACACCTCATGCCGCTGCACACCACGGGTTAGAGGCAGGTGTTTTCCCAAGGACAAAGGAAGTCACTCCACAAAGCAGCAGCCTGCTTGGCATAGCAGGGACACAAACTGCCTGCTGAGAAGAGAGACTATACCAGTCTGCCTCCACTGACAGGTCTTCTCAGGGCTGAAGCGCTCATGTCCTGAGCAACCCTTCCCGCGAAGGCTGGAGAGCAGCCAGGCCCCCTCCTGATGCCAAACGCTAAACCTGAATTGAGGTACGAAGGCTACCTTGGTTTAGATGTCCAGGACAGGCACAGCTAGGCTGACGCAAACCCTGTGTGCAGACAGGCATGGCCCTGCTTGCGTAGCAGGTTTTCTAAGGGACTGCGATCCCCAGAGGAAGAGCAGGGTTGGGACCGCTGTTGGGGCAGACCCAGCCACCCAGAGCTGCTCCTGTTCTTGCAGACAGGCATTCACACCAGCTGCAAATAGGTCGTTTCAGGTCCCGCTCAGTCCCTGGTCCGAGCCAGGCTCAAGAACACCACAGATTCTGCCCAGACTACTCATGACCAGCCACTGCACCAATGGAGACCACTTATGATCCATTTGCACCTATTGGGGCTTGGATCAACCCCATGGCTGCCAGAGGCACAGCTCCTTGCTCTGCAAGGCCACCCTTCCCATAGCCTTTCTAGCTAGCAGCAAAAAACCCATCCACTTCTCCCTTTTTTCTAAGCCACAGCCCACTCAGGACACCAAAATTGCCAAGTTTTGGGATGGCCCAGTGAGCTTGCCCAGAAAAACATCAAGGTATATTTTGGCAGCTGGGACCATTCCTCTCCAAGAGGGGAACAGAACAGCCAGCAAAGACAGCAAGGAGGAAGGAGAGCCCCGCAGCTAGAGGGAAGCTCAGGCTTCTGCTCCCACCCTGGATTTTCCCCGTGCCTCCCCCCTGCCCACTGGCCCCTCCACCGCTCACCCTCCGGCTGGCCCCAGGGGTGCTCTGCTGACGCCCTGCCAGGGCAGAACACCACAAGGAAAAGGTCACTGGCCTTTCCCAAATCAAAGTCAGGCGCAGAGCCAAGGCAGGAGATCCCGCGCAAGAGAGCTGCCACCAGCCCAGGCAGACGCCACAGGGTGCCATAGCCACAAACCCTGCCTCAGCTCTCCGATGCAGAGGGCCTCCAGGAGACCCAGCATCTGTGACAGGCTTGTTACCAGCTCAGGCAAAAATTATATGAGAGAAACAAATGACTCAACAACAGTTGTGTTAAAAGTGTTATATCTTTATTGCATTCTTAACAAAAATACTTTTAAAGAGAGAACTTTTTTCAGCATGTACAAGACATGGAGATACTGGGGTTGAGCACAGCAGTTTGCTTTGAAACGGGCACTTACTTCAACAGCCAGTTAACAATGATAGGTGCAGGAGGAAGTATCCTTTGCGAGCCAGTACAGAAAAGCCACTCCACCGAGGGGTCTACACAGGGCAGGAGATACGTCCCCAGTCTGGGCCAATCTGTAATAGTCCACAGAGGAAACTGGGGGAGACATCAGGCAGTTTATAGTACAAGGTCCTTTCTCCTGACCAGAGTCCAGCCTTAGGGGGTTTGCATTGAAGGCTGCGCATCCTGCGCCAGGACAACAGGGTTCTCTCTCTGAACGCGTCTGTATGGGCAAACTGATGGCAGCAACGATGCCAAGCACTTGCAGAAGTCTCCCCCTCTGCAGACCTGAGGGTTCCTGGAAGGGATCCCCCCGGACAACATCAGAGGAACTACCCCTATCAGTACATCCATGGGAGAACATCAGCAGGGACCAAATATTATAAAAATATAAAATACTACTTCTAATATATAGCAGCAGCACTGTATTGACTCAGAAAGCCTTTTAAAACATATCACCATTTTTTCAGTTCTCTGTGATTCATAAATTACATCCACTTCTACCAGATTTCCCAATCTTCTCTTCAACTGAAGAGAGACTGTGACTTTTGCAGAATACAAATGTTACAACAGAAGTAAAATGACATTCTCAGAGGAAGGTGAGCAAATACTGCCCTGGTCTGGCACCAGCTCTACGAGGAACGTCTTCTGCATGAAACCAGTGTTGGTCATTCCTCAGAAAGGAGTTTTTTCTCCCTGCCAGACCTCTCCTTCTTTGAGCAAGGGCCTTTTACTGCACCACTAAAAATAAATTACTTGAATTAAAATTACAGAACAATGAAAAAGAAAAAAGGAAAAGCACATCAGGAATGCCAAACACAGCAGACATACAATGAGCTTTCCAGAAGGGAAGCTAGTGCACCATACTTTCAAAGGACAGGCCAGACAGATCAAAGAAGATTCTTCAAGATCACATAAAACAAGCCATCCTTCTGCTATACTGTGCTGCCTGTGTTCAATTCCCGCTGAAGTTTACCTAACTTTTCAGCCAAGTCTGTAGCTCAGACACAGCATGACAATGGGCATTCGTATTAACTTGAATAGTTTCCTGCAGCCCACCTCCACATACAATAGGACAGCCCGGAGAGCAGCGGCATGCTAACTGTGTGTGGGTAACACCTTTGCCCTTCTCCCTGCTGAAGCATGACATGATAATGGTCCAGATTTTTCCAGAGATGGGGGCAGCACTGTAGGTGCAGATGTGCAAATCAAGCAGAAGACAGACATGCTGTAAAAAAGCTGCCACGTGTATGTTATCACCACCTGAGGTGACATTATTACAGCCTAGTTTCAGAATCAGGGTTGTACATGGAAACCTCATACAGCACGAAAACAATTCAAATGTTACAACACAGTTCTTTCTTGTGTCTGTAGAGGGAAAGCAAGCAGTACAAAACCAACATGTCTAAGATTTTAACCTATACAGCTGTGAATTTAGATTGTAAACTCTTCACGATAGGAGAACACAGTACAGATCCCACCCTAAATAACACTGAGTAAGTGCAAAGTAACTGTACTGAAATTGACAGAATTACAGTGATACAAAACCAAACTCTTCCTGAGGTCAGAAGCAGGCCCTATATCTTTCCTTGTTTCTGTGCAGTCTCTCGCATTTTGAAGACGGTGAGGTGGTTTGGAACTGAAGATTATAACATGCAAGAAAATAATATGATACAATTCTCTTTAAATGTTGTCATATTAGGAAATAATTGTATTTTAACTGCAGTTGTAAAGGGTAGGTAGGTTTCAGCCTGGAGCAGACAAAGATTAAACTCTTTGATATAAGTGCACGTGGTACTGCAGGATCCAGGCACGTGCCACAGCAGCCCTTCTCAGCAGTCTAAAACCACACAGTGCTCAGGCCTGTCCTCCTGTCCTTAGCACTATGCCTTCTTCCCTTCCCTACACAAGCTCTACTTTTACACCCCTCTCCCCAGACCTGCGCGTAAGTCACAGTAAGCCCTGGATTGCCCATTATTGCTGAACTCAAGACAAAAATAATAAGCAATAAGAGTCTTTAGAGCTGTAAGGACGTATCTGTGCACAGTGCACATACTAATTTGCAGGAAGATGATGGGAAGGCAGTAGTAGGGTAAATTTGTGGGTTGATTGCAAAGGGAGCTCTGTAGTACACTGTCTCAGTAAATAACAGTTCACAGGCACAAGAAGAGATCAAGATAATGATTCCTATTGCATCTCTTAGCTTATAGAGCGTGCAAAGCACGGGCAAGCCAGTGAAAACTCCTAATCTCTATAAACAGAAAGACGTCCTACATCCCAAGGTCTGTAAGATCTGAGATTCCTCTTTGCCATCGCAGAGGAACAGCCCTACTATTCAGCTGCCATAATTAATACTGCTCTGTTAGCTAGCAGGAGGATAGATGGGTTAGGGTGGCTGTTGGCCTTCTCCACAGAGTACTGATATATATGGACAGGCCGTGTGAACATGCAGCAGCTCAGGAAGGGGCACCCTTCTTTACTTCATACAAAACAGACTAAAAATGGTGTTTTCTCTTTCGTGACCTGGTAGTCCGTGCAGGAGGAGTCTGTTTTGGGGGGTTTTGGTTAGACTCTGCACTGGGCTCAGGGGGCTGTTTTGAGCAAGCTGCTTGCAAAAGAGACCCCTGCATGACACTAGGATCCTGTATCCTATGGAAAGCCTGGACCCCATCACGGATTTCTGACAGGGTCTGGCACATCTGGCCAACCTGGCTGGTAAGGTCAGCCATCCTCTGACCAATGACATGCATGCTGTCTGCCATGTCTCTGTGAATAGCCACCAGCTCCCGGCAGAACTGCCTGAACAGGTCTGTTTGCTGCATGTGGGAATGGAGAAGCTGGCGATCGAAGCTGGAGAGGGGTGGGCTCCTTGTGCGGGGGTGCGGGGTTCTGCAGGATGAGGTGGTGCGCGGGGATGGACGGTGCAGTTCCTGCCTTTGGCTGGTAGCTTCCAAGTGCTCTGATGAGGAAGAAGTGTGGAGGAAGGAGGGCCCAGAAAGCTGGTTGACTCCTGCACCGGCCCTCTGCAGAGATGAGAAGCGGTGTTCCCGAGAAGTGCCTGGCATCTCTCCATCTTCATCAGCTTAAACAGAAGAGGAAGCATGAATTATTAATGTGAAATCCCTCACAATTCTGACTTCTGCTTCACGGTATCTCAAAGCACATGGAAAAAGGCTTTTCCCATCCCCCCAGTCTTCCAGTTGAGACAAGCCTGTAGCTCCTGATGCATAACTCAACATGCACGTGCTGCAACATTAGCATCTGGGTGACAAGTTTAGCCATAAGAGGCCTGAAGAGCAGGCAAACCCAGTCAAACCAGGAGGAATCCAAGCTGCCATGGTATCCTGTACACAGCATTATTCATTACTAGAAGATAAATCCATTTCAGACAGTAGCAACGACTCCCCTTCCCCAAAACCATAACTAGCTAGAACACTCCAATATTTTGGAGGAACAAAGGCTCCTGGCCTTTGGTCCAGTCTCCGAACACCCTGACAAATTTGTTTCCTCATGCCAAAACCCTGCTCCCATGTCATTTCCTACATCCTCCACACTGAGAAAAGCACAGACGTAGTATTTGCTGCTCACAAAGTCTGTACTAAAAGGCCACTATGTGGCTTGGCATCACTAAGAGAACCAGGCAGGTGTAGCAGCAACAGGACCCTATATTAATCGGGCAAGTATACTTGATGCAAAACAAAACCAAAGCAAAACATCATAGGAAAGTTCTCATTAGTCTGATAAATATATCTAGTGACGTGCCACTTCACAGGTACAGGCACATCAAGTGTATGAAGAGACAATACTTCACTTGCTGCAACTGTCCACTATCTCCTTGCACAAGCTGTATTTGTTTTACCTCTGAAATAGCGCAACTGGCTTCCAACATAGATGCAAAGAGTGATGAAGTCCCACTTTGTCAGTTCTTTTAAGATTTTTGTCCTTGCTTTCCCACTGACATTACTTCAGATACGAGATAAGACCAAATGCGGTAAGACAGTGCCACCCCTTAAGTGTTAGTTGGCTCCTTCTCAAGAATTTATCCCCTCTTTCTTTCCTTTGTATCCCTAAAAGCTCACAGACCAAGAAGTTACACCTCCACACATGAAAAATGTATGTACACAACTGGGGAAAGAACCTGCAAAGCTTGTGATTCAGCACTGGAAGCTGTCTGAGAGTTGTGGTGCAAGAAGATTAACTTAGAAAGCAGGGCCAGTAGTTTCTTAAAAAACAGCGAAGAAAGGAGTCATTATTATCTACATTTTCCACAGCACTTGTGCTGAGCCTTCAGACCACTAGTGAGAAATCATTAGTGGCCTGCCCTCTGAGCATAAACATCAGTGATCACTGAGCCCTCTCAAGAGCCCTCTTGGAAGATGGTTACCATGCAGTGAACCATTAGTGACTGGCACATGGTTTTCAGCTCGGCAGCATTGCTGTTTTATTGGGGTGCATGCAAGATGAAGAATTCCCAATCATTTACAAACGCTTTTTCACAGACTGGAGGTTGTTGCACTTCAACTACAGACATTCCCTCACTTGTAGGATAAGCTCAGACTTATGACCCATTAAGAAAGTGGAATCTGAACAAGGTCTACCCTTAGAAGACAGTATGGAAAAGGACTAGATAAACAGATAAAGAAGATGATCTTAACTTGGAAACAGTTTTCCCTCAACCCATCTCAACACCCCATGATCACCAGAGCAGGCTGTCTTGAAACCAAACACAGCAGTAGGACCTGGCTTGACAGGCAACCCAGCATCTCACAAAACACACAATGCCCTTCTGGTGTCAAACTGAGATATGCAAGCATACGACAAAGAGGTGTTAAGGCAACGATACTTACAGCTTGTTGACGGGCTGTCAACCACGTCCAGATCCGCTCTCCGGAAGCCGTGCATCTGGCGTGACGAATGCAGTGTCGACTCGATAGCTCTCTCGTGGGCGGTCAGGACGATGGCCGAGGGCCGCCCCGTGCTGCCAGGGCTGGAGAGGGACCTCTGCATGAATGCCAGTTTGTCCTTGGTCCTTCTCTTCATGTCGTCCCATCTGTGTTTAATGTCTTTTACAGACCTGGGGACCTGGCTGACTGATGTGATCTGCCTGGCTATGCCTTCCCAGATCTTGTCCCTGTCAGCATGGGACAGACGCATTGTCTCCCTCCCAAACAGCATGGCTTCATTTCGGGTCACTTCAGTGACCAGAATGTCCAGTTCTTCCTTGGAAAACTTGGGCTTCCTCTTTCGTTCAGCCATGTTCCTTGAGTTGAACATCCCACAAAGCACAATTGGATAAAAGGAAATCAGCGCAAAGCATCCCCCTGCATCCAACCACTTGGCCAGTGCGGCACTGGGGCAGAGGAGTTCGGTGGGATCCAGCTCCCCCCACCCGCAACAACCTCTCAGTTTTCCTCAATCGCACCAGGAAAAGGCAGCCGTTTTGTTTTTAAGAGGCAATTTTCAGGCTTAAGAAAAAAAACACCAAGCAACACTAGTGTGAAGGAGCCTTCTCAGTTTTACAGTTAAAATGAAATTTTACACTTCGTCTGATGCCCTGACTTACATATCAGAATTTCAGTACAGCCTCACATCACTTGTGGCAGTTTGTGCACAGAAAAAAGTGTGAGAACTCACAATCACATTGATGAATTACTTCTAAGGTGAAATTGCTCAAAAATGTGTTCATAAGGAAATTTAGAGGCCTGAAACATATCTTATTGTTCTGCTTGGCACAACGTGCAATGGAAACTTTTACACTACCCTTTCTGTTAAAACTTGCAGGATGTCACGCAGAGGCTACATCAAATTGGATTTTTTTCAGGGGAGGGAGATTTCGACTAGACTCAAGGGCAATTTCTGCAACTCACTTTTCCCAAGGAAAAGTCTTGTCTTCAGCACCAGGGGTACTGCACATCCAGTATTTGTCTGCTTCACAGCAAGCTCGTTTCACCCAGAAATAGTTGCCGTTTCCTATTGTTCTCAAAAGGAATGAGGCCACCCACTTGCTTTTCCTGGCTAGGCTTTGCTGTCACTGCTGCTGACAGGAGCCTGCTCCCAGTTTCTGGTACTTCAAATGAAAAACTCATAGCCTCAGCCCATTGAGAAGAAAAAGCAGCCATCCTGAGAATGAGTGGTTTTGTCCAAAGAGTAGTGTGTGTATGTGTTAATTTTTCCAGCCACAGTCGAAGGAAACTTTAAAAATAAACAAAACATTAGTCCTAAATAGAGCTTTTTAGGGGGGGAGGGGATCAAAGAAGGTGGCAGACGTATTCAATAGGAAAGGAGAAAACAAACTGTGAACATGCAGTTTTGCACATAAACAAGGTGGGATTGTGGACAGGGGAATAACCCACAGCCTGGGCAATGGACACCTGTGTATAAGCACGCAGAACAGCACAGAAGAGATCAGAGGCCATGGAGGAGCAGAACTGCTGGGAAAACCTAGTGTATGCCTTGATTTGAATTATAGCAGTGTGAAGTAAAATGCCAACATGGTTTTTCTAGTGCTACATGTTACAAAAGACTACTTTTACACATCTTCAAACAATTAAAAGGAGGGGTGTTAGGAAGTTTTTTGAAAGAGGTCAACCTTTTTGGTGCTTATGTCATACAGTCCTTAACATTTTAAAAGGAAGTTCTCAGAAATCTACATCAGCATGGAGTTATGGTAGAGAACACAATGCTAATCTGAGGTGAAAGACTTCAGTGTTAATGTAAACCACCCCAAAAATCTGTCACTACAAGCCTAGAAAATTAATGTTTAAAAAGGATATTAAAATGTAACATACAAGAAATAAGACCTCTTAATGGTTAGGACACCTAACAACTGTAACTCTGAAATGACACCATGGAAGGGGAAACCTATTGGCTTCCCCATGTGTTAATCTTCTTTCTGCTTATGGTCCCAAATTAAATGAAACCAAAGATGCCATCTACTAGTAATAGCTAGTTAGCCATTATACTGTTAGCATCTTTCCAATATTAGGGGAATAAACTGGCTGGGATAGCTCAGACCCTCCTCTATCAAAAAACTACATTTAATCCTAAAATCTTGGCTAAATGCCCTATCTCTCGCAGGCAGACTTTAGCTACCCCAAAATACCTTCTGAAAAGTCAGTATAAGCAAAGGCCTCAGCATTTTTCCCACTTGCTCCACGTTTGTGATTGCCCTGCTGGCACCTCCGCAGAGATGGGTGCCTTTCAGTGCTGCTGTGGCCCAGCAGAAGAGAGGTGGTTTGGGGTGCTTTCACGTGAAAAGGTGCTTGTGGGCTGCTGACTAAGAAAAACCTACAGAAAGGCAGAGTGACCCTTCTCAGATGTCATTCTCGTTTCTCCTTAGTGCTGTTACACTGCTGTTAAATGAATCTCACTGACACTGCTGCCTTCCATCGGGGCAAGTGTCAGAAGCTGTTAACCTTGGTTAAATCTGGAAAACCAGCATGAAATGCTGCTCAAATCCAGGCCACATACAGGGAGAGCTGGGAGCTAAGTGCATAGATGCATTTCACTGGGACAAATGTAAATGCGTCCTTAAGATACTGTTTTGGTGGAGCTTCATTTATGGAGGGATACAAGGAGAGTTTAGGGAAGATGGTAATGAAATGATGGAGAGCCAGCAAAGCACCTGCTACACTGACCTCAAGGAAAAAAAAAAAAAAACACCTAACTTAAAAGGAAAAAGGGGTTCTCCCAGCTGAACACTGGAAGGAGGGAAAAGGCTACATGGAACATTGAGCAAGGGAACATTTACGGTTTGATTTTTAACACAGTCAGCAACACAGGATTTCATGTGTATTCTCCACAGGTACCCACAACCGCACAGTACCATCAGTGCCTCCACATGGTGGAAACAAACCTCCACTGACAAGCTGCTCTGGTGAAAAGGAGTAACAGTATTTTGCAAAGTGCCCCTGGGTAGAGGTGAGCTTGCAGAACTCTCCGGAGCTGCTCAGAGCCAGGAAACATGCACCTCCTCTTCTCTGCTGAACCCATGGCTGCTGTCACTAGCAAGGCTGCACTGATGAGAAATTAGAGCCTTTTTTGCTCTTCCCAGACAGGGTAACCCATAAAACGCACTTAGGACAACCTGCGGTAGACCTGGATATTCAGATTTCAGAATTTCACCTCATTTTCTCCAGCATAGCCTGGGTCAAAACTATTTAAGATAACTTAAGTATTCCAACAGCAAACTCACCACACAGAGAGTAATGAGTTCTGGCCAGTTTTAATCACGAATTCAATTAATGTTAGGTTCCCAGCAGGCACATTAACCTCCTCCTTATAAAAATGCAGACAGTATTACTGTCAGAGAGATCTTTTTCCCCTCATGCGTCCCCTCTAGCATGCAGAATGCCTCTAGGAACAGTCACCGATATTTGGAAGTACCTCTCTGGGGATGCTGTGTAGGTTTTAGCAAGCTCCAGAGGAGCCCCAGCTGTGGGTCTGCAAATCCACGCCTCAGCCCAGGTCAATCTGAGAGTACAAGACTGTACAGTTATTTCTTTAAAAACACACGTGACATCGTAAACTATGTGAACAGTGGGCACTTAATGATCACCCCACAAAGATATCAGCTGACTCCACTTTTCTTGGCCTCTAAGAAGCAAGCATACAACCACTTCAGAGCTCTGGGGAAAATTTTTTTACAGGGATCACAGTCCTGCCGTACCTTAGGATCCCTCTGCTCTGCATAAATTTCAGTCTGTAATCCATATGAACATTTGCTCCACTTGCTGCAAGGTAACAGAGACCAGTTTATAAATTTCAAAATGACTTGTGCCTAGGCTGGTAGCTTTTACTCCCCCTGAACACATGGGCAGCCACAGTAATCCTGAGGTTTTTTTAATTTTTATTTTTAAAAGGTCCCGTAAAGTCAAAACAACAGCTTAGTGCTTAAAAGATCTACTGATCCAAGCTGGTCCTGCTTTGAGCAGGCCATTGGAGTGCCTGTCCAGAGCTGCCCTGCAAGCTCTATTACTGTACAAAGATCAAATTGTGGACATCTCCATTAGAAGGAGACACAGAAAGACAAAACAGTCTTGCTCCCTGTGACCTCTTTGTTACTATGTTTGGAGGGGAAAGGAGGCAGAGAGGAAGGCAAAGGAGAAAGCTTGCAACCAGCCTTTTCACATGGGCTGAGGGAAAGGATGAATTTGAACCGTGCCAAAAGCCTGAGAACTTGGGTACTTGCACATAAGAAGGAATACAGACTATAAATGCCAAAACTAGCCAGGAAACACCACACATGAGGCATTACACTCCAACAATTCGGTTAGGCACAAGCAATTTGCTGGTGCTTCCTATCCTGTACCTCAGACTGGGCCACGAGGGATGTTTCCCGGACTTCCTGAATTGCTTTCATTTTTTGGTCAGATCCATTTTTCTTAAAGGTCCCCAACAACTGAATAACAGAATTTCCTCAGAAGCAACCAGGAACAACAGATGATTCTGTGCAATCCTTCAGAAGCCCCAAGAACTCCCATCAGCAGCACTTTATGGTTTGTATCTAAGAAAGCACCAATTTTGCTTGAGGTTTGCTGTGATCCATAGTAATTGGTCACCCTGCACACATCCCCCCTGCAGGTCAAAGCCATGGAGTCTCACAAAGTATTGGTACAAGAGTGCTTTACTCTGCATAGAGATGAAGGGCTCATTATTTTTGTGCCAGTGGCCAGCTTAGGAGAACATGCTCACAGCATCAGGAGTTTGTCTCAACTGACTGACTGAAAAGGGAACGTGCAAGAGGATGTTACCATTGCCATGCTATCTGCTATGCTTCATACTCCTTCCTATCATCTGCTGCCCTGGGTAAACAGCCACTTGACATTAAACCAGCAAGTGCCGCAGCGTACACATTGTCCTCAGTGGGAAGACGAAAATGGACTTAGATGTGGTAGTCAAACAACAAAAACAGCCAGATCTACAAGAAGAGAGAGGAGTCAGCCCAAGCTGCCCTCCCCATGCCATACCCACCTACCCAGAGGGTGAGTAGATCTGCTTTGCAAAGCACTCCATCTGTGAGTGATGGCAAAGAGCACCATCTGAAAAACAAAAAGAGCGCTCTCTACAGCGTCCTGGAAGTACGGTTAATCTCCGTGACAGGTAATGTCCTAGCATAGGACATCAAGCACACCTCTGTTTGAAAGCTGCTAACAAACAAAACCAAGGCTTTTTGAGGACTACTATCTCCACTTGAACTGTCAGACTCTACATAATACTGCTATTAGAAGCAATTTTCAAGAGTAAAAAAGAAAGATCAGTAAGACTGGTATAGGCTGCACAGGTCCCCAGAAGAGTTGCAAACATCACCTTTCCACAAAACCATAACCTCCTTGCCTTTCAATGGCTGTACAGAATGGCTCAGACCACACTTGTCTTGAGGCTTAACCAAATACATAGTTTAGGCAAGAAAATTCTGTTCTTTGGTGCTGGGCACTACCATGAGTAGTGCCCATTTAAACCCAGACATCAAGCTTATGTTAATGGCACTAGGAAGAAGAGTTCATCATAGGATTTTTGCTTTCCAAAACCGTGCTCTCCGAGTTTCACTGTCATCCAGATCACATAAAGATCCAGATCTAAGCAGAAAAATCTCACTCTGTTTTTTGAACTTTGCTTCCAGTTACATGTCCCCCTAGCTATCTGTCTACTGTACCACTGCTGCTTTTTGGAGCGACAACTCCAGCCTCAGCCCAGGTCCAGTGTTTTCTCTCATCCAGTAGTGAGCAAGTGTAATAGCTGGAATTCTTACAGAAGAATGAGAGCCTCTGCTGAACTTTATGAACATGTCAGAACAACTGCTATCCATGTGAAGACCCAAATGCAGCAAAAGTAGTGCAACCAGCTTTGACCAGCTAGGTCAGTCTTCCACCTACCTTTACTTCATGCTCTCTCTTCCCTTAGTGAGTGACAACTAAAAATCCTAAGCATCCAGGCCAACGAACGAGTTAATTCCCACGCTGCTTTACTCTTGTATGAAATGCCTTCTTGACAACAACTGCTTCCAAAATTCACCCCTGAATGCAGGATTGGTCCTAATGTGGGACGGGCCACAGTATGCAGAGATGTCCCATTCTGGTGACTCACCATACGCATGAGGCACTTCAGTGCTTTGTCTCCACCTCAGGAGGCTACAAGAGTGACCTACGTTTTGCTGATATATGCCAATACTTGAAGCACTGCATAATGGTTAAATATGTTGCCTCACTGCTGCAGTTAAATGAGAGCCAGTCCCACTCCTGGTTCAGTACTGACGTATTTGGGTTCTGCTCTGTTGAGACCCAGGGCCGGCAGAGGGAGTGCAAGCACACGCACGATTTCTGCGTTCGGAGCTGCAGCGACTCACTCCTTGTTTCTCCTAACACAGTAAAGTCGACACTACCAATGACAGCTACCAGAGACAACTGTTTCAAGTGAAGCCCAGGGAAAAAAGAAAAAAAAAAAAAAAGCACCTCTTTCAATGTCTGTCAAATGGGAAAGGACAAAAAACCCCAAACAGAACAAAATGTTACCTTGGGGATAACGCAAAGTATTTTGCAAGTATTTGAACATAAAGTTTAAAAGGAAAAAGAAAAAAAAAAAAAAAAGCAGCGAGACCTGTCAGCATTTGTAAGAGTGGAAAAATAGGATCTTCTTTATCATTTGTTCTCATTCCAGAAAATAGCCATCCTCCGTACACACATCCTTGTTTTAGTCCCTTTCATTGAATCTGACTCCAAAGGATTCTCATCACAATAAATATTGAAAGAGCACAAGCACACCACACCCTTCAGAGAAGGGGTTGTAGCATTTTGGTTTGTTTTTGTCACATAACACAACAAGGAGTGTTTGATGGCCTCTCTCTGGAAGACAGAGCCCCAAAAGGGAAGGCAGAAGAGAACTAGACTCACCTCATCCAGTTTGCTTTGGTTTCATCCGTCCCATCAATGGATTTGTAACGGTTGTTCTTATCAACGATCTGTGGAACAAGAGAACAGATGCAGCGTGTCAACTAGTTGGTCCAGACAGGGGAAGGTCTACGACTCTCAAATCACTGCTGCGGTTCCAGCCTCAAGTCAGGACATGAAACTCTACACCATGAACCTCAGCTCTCCTAGTACTATAGGCTGCTGCTCTGGATATGTGTGGGGAGGCTACTCTGAACTGACTATGAGGCATTTTCCTATGTACAAATATCCATAACAGAACTATGGATGCAGCTGACAAAATTGTTAAGTCCTGAGATATAAAAGATTAACACTTTCAGGACAGGGCTGAGACACACGTTTATTTTACAGACAGAAAAGTGTGAGCAGCATTTCATATCAGCAGCTCTCAAGTTTTTTCCCACCTATAACTCAAGTCCTACATCTCATTTCTCATAATAATTAATGTTTGTTGATCTAGTGACATCTCTAACTCATAGGCTAACCCAGGCCCATAGTACTAGTGTAAAAAAATACAGGTTTTGGTACTGGAGTCTGCACGTAGATCAGTTCCTGATGGACTGGATCTCCTCTTTCCTGGCTTCTTGGGTGAGCTGCTCTGCTCAAGCAGGCTGGGAGGGAGCATTGCAGGCCCATGAGAGCTCTGCAATCTCTAGAAACAATCCTTCCTCTGTCCTCAAAGTGATGACCAGGGCAGAGAAAGGTACTGGAGAAGCCGTCAAGGTTGAATGGGGATGGAAGAACATGGCAAAGGGGAGAGGAGAAGCAAGCTCTGCTTCCTACAGCTGCAAACTGAACTCGGATGCCATGGCACCTGGTCTCCTTTCACATATCAATACCCTTAAGCTTCTAAAAATTATGGCAGGTCTGTGTTTGCCTACTGCCTATGTGGGTCAGCAGAAGATCTTCAGAGAAGGGGGAAGATGGCTAAGGTCTGGATCCACAGGCCTGCGAGTCCCCCAGCTCTGAGGTGCATGGTTGGGGTGTCACTTTGTTGGGGAGGCGTGTCACTCACCAGCCATGAGAAGAATCCTGCAGACTTGTCCTGGCTAGAGATCTGCCCCTCGTACGGCCCAAAGATGTGTCCTTTAGGGATCACCTCGTTCATACAGCGCACATCATTCTCCCCGTTGGGCTCTTTCACCACCTCCATTCCAGGCGGGATGGTCAGTGCTGCCCGGTCAGGGATGCCAACGGGCACTGGAGTGTCAGACACGAACACTGGGGGGCCATGGTTCGGGCATTCATCCACAAAGTACTCCTGGCAGGACTCGCAGACTGCAGGTGCAAGGGGAGCAGAGGTTAGGGTGGGCAGGCGAGATGCCCATACAGGCTCACGCAGCTCATAGGAGGCAGAGCGCTCAGGACAGCACGACCCAGCTCCCCATGCTCCCCTGCCCTGGCTGAGCCCCTTCCCCAAAGCCTCTGTGTGTGCAGACGCTTCACCAGCTGCTCTCTTGTTTAGCCACACGTCTCTCAACAAGGGCTCTGCCCCAACCCACACCTGCCTGACCAACACCTGTGCTTGTGCGAGCCCTGGTGCCCTACACAGATTTGCCACTGATGGCTACATGCACAGGGAAAGGCCCCGTTACCGTCTGCAGAGACAGAGGTTGGGGGGTCCACACACACCACTGGTTAGCAGAGATGTCCTCTAGCCAAAGGTTTGATTCCCCACACACCAGAGGGGAACTAAAACAAGTACCCCTGAAAATAAATACCCTCGTCATACAGCTTTCATTCTGTGCTTGGAAGAGAGACAGCATCCCCAGGCACTTGCCCTGTGGCCAGACAGGGACTCAGGACTACAATTTGATATTTTGTAGGTATGCCAACATAACTGGCACCAATTTTCTTTCCCAGAATATGGGGAAAGCGAAATAATTGTCATCTGTGCAACGCTCCTTTCACGGCTTCTGAATTCAAGCCTTTGACTCTTGGGTTTTTCCAATGTGCATTTTCATGTTTCCAGCATGCTTTCAACCTACCTCCCTACCACTGCATAGCCCCACGATGGACGAGTTGCTTTTGTGCAACAGCTTCCCTATCAAATGTGGCAGTCTTTTCAGGAGAGCATGCAAATTTGTCCCTGGCCTTTTTCTTCCTTGCTTCCTGCCCCAAACCAGCAGGACACCAACTAGGAAAGACCAAAGTCTATACGAGCAGTGGTATTGCTTTTCCCTCCCTCACAAGACACTTACACCAGAAATCCACTTGCTGAAAGCTCTTGGTCATGATCAAATCCCGTTTCCCTTTCAGTTTCTTGGGCTCCACCTCCATGGACTGCAGATCAGGCCTTCCAGAGCTGAGGAGGGAACAACAGAAAGACAACATTAACCTACCAAGACGTTCGACCGCACACAGAGAGGAGCAGAGGCAACAGGGTCTGAACAACTCTCTTAGGCCCCACTGCAGCAGAGAAATGATTCAACCTGCCATCCAACCTGCCAAAAGCTGGTACTTGGGATGGCTTAAGGCAAAAGCCTTCAGCAGGTAGTGGCTTCAGCTAGAGCACCTCCACACATGGCACACGCCTGGCACATTCCACACCAGGCAGGAGAACGGCAGAGGGGACTCCCACCAGCAGAAAGGCAGTGCCACTCTGCTACAGCCCAGGAAATGTGCTGCTCAAAGGCAAGACGTGACCCTCAATGCATGCCAGCACTGCAAGGCCTGATGTGAACTAGCACATGTAGCAGACACATGCCTAGCACATGCATAGGTGACCACCCCTTGTCATACACCTCAAGGCAGACCTTGCAAGGGAGGGTTTTACTAACTTTGAGAGGTTCAAGCATATCCCTCAAACCCAACTTTAAGCTGTGGGGGGAAGTGGAGACAAAGGGGTTAGAGTACATCGGACTGAAGCTCAGCTGCATACCAAGGCTGTCCATACTCCTGGTCCCGGCGTGGAGAGCAGGCCTCTGTTTTTATCGTCACCATCTCCCCTAAGGAAGCTTGGGTCTGGATCAAACAGTCCTTCAAGTTTTCACTCATGTTCTGAAAAAGCATGAAGGAAGGGAGGAGAAAAATGAGCAGCAAGGAAATTGCAACCTTCCTCCCCCAGGCCAGGATGCAGCCAGGAGAGCAGGCTCCCTCCCAGCACCAAGAGCCACCATCGTGCACTGGGGCATCTACACGTGCACATAGGTGGAAACCCCTTCCCGCACCGGGAGGAAAGAGCAGTTCAGTCGCAGGTCAGGTGAAGAGCATGAGACACCACAGAGCAATCTGAGGCATGGGGAATCTGAAGTATGCTCCACAGCGCCCATCAAAAATGTTGCACATGGAATTTAAGACTGATGGGTGGGATGTGTTATGGAAACACGGAGCACCACTACCTCAGAGCAGGTCTTTGAGGACAGATGACAAGAAAGAGGAATGCAGGTTGTGGCGTGAACCAGGATCCATCTACAAATATAACATATGCCAGTCTCCATCTGGGAACAGAGCACAGTGTACTACACCCCTGTAGATGGAGCTTTCTGTGTGCTCTGGACATCTCTGACAAACAGGTGCCTACAGCACCCTGCAGGACTCCACCAAAATTGCACAAGTCATGCTCTCGATATTTCTGTTCCTTGCGATGACCAGAGCTGAGCTACCACCACACGTCTGGCACGCAAGACACTGTAATGAAAACTCTTCTCCCTGAGCTCAATGCAACAGCCAGGAACCACTTAATGATGTCTAAGGACAGGAAGCTCCAAAACGGTAACAATTCCCTCCCCCCTCTATCATGGGATGGTGCTGAAGAGAAAACATTGATAAGGTGAGTGATGATAATTTGGAACTGGTTTAATTTACATTAAGAAGGGCTGCTAAGCTTCAGAGCATCCCAGTTTGAGAAGGAATAAAGCAGAGTGCTGCTCATGTCTTCATTGCATTTGTCTTAAGACTTCTTCCAAGCACGCACAAACTGGCTGCCCTCAGGCACCATACCATCGGACAGACTTCACAGCTGCTTCCCTCAAAGTCCCCAGGGATCCCACCTGCCGTGTCCACTGCCTGATGGCACACTCTGTTACGCTGCATACTCGCAGTGCCTGACAAAGCGGCCTCAGCAGCTGAGCAGACCCCTTCTGTCAGGGGAGCTGGTGGAAGAGCCCATCCCCATTGCGGCTCGGCTCTGGGCATCCTGAAATTCATGTTCTGAGGTCACAAACCCCTGAAGACAGGAACTTTCTTATTCCACATGTGCTTGTATGGGACTGAGCACCATGGAAGTCTGGTCTGCATTTGTGCCCTGTTTACAGCATGAAGGAATGCTATTCCCAGCCTCTGCTGGCTCCTCTTTGTGCCAGGGGACAAATGATTAATTTTTGCAGCCCAGCTTCTCACATGCCAGTGTGCAGCCTGAAAGACCTTTATCAATCCTGTATCAAGGAAGCACTAGTTAATATTCATATAGTGCTCTGAAAGCAAAGCCTCAGTTAAGTAGAACTAGAAACATGCAAACACACACACTTTTAAGACTTCACAAGATGCCTCAAACAAGACACATTTACTTTCAGAATTACCACAGCCAGCCAGGAAAGTGATATTAAAGGCAAGGAGGGGCTCATTATCTTGGCAGACTGAGTCCTGGTCTGCGCTCTCCGGAGCAAGAGGGAAGCTCTCCAGTCCTGTCCCCAAGCACCAGCCAGTGCTGCAGGCAGGGGTTACTTGCCCTTCCCAGAGGAGAAGGAAAGGTCTCCGGCAGCAGATGGAGGAGGGGGAAAATGTTAAAAAACAAAAAGAGACGGGTGCTGCCCCAGAGCTGCTTAGCTGTGGGGCCTGCGCTGGTACAGGAGAGGCGGATGCTGACTGCAGGGCAGATGCTCTTAGTCAGAAAACCCATCCGTTTGGGAAGCCTGGCGTACAAGGCACCTGGAGTTTAAAAACCCGCAACCCCCAAGGCTTCAGTAGGAAGAGATGCAGACATCTGTCTCTGAAGAGACAATGGCTTTTCCTTTCCCACTCTTCCCTTGCGGAGACCCCTCCGTTGCAGAGTGAGAGAGGCCCTGTGACGGCACAGTCTCACCTCCTGCACAAGGCAGGCCACTGCGCTTCCTTCAGTGAACTCCTGGTTAAACCACGGTGTATCTCCAACAAGGTGGTGGTGGGGGAAGTAATCCAGTGTTTATTTTACACATGGAGCTCCTCATTTTACTGTGCGGCTCATTTTGCAGCCCTCCCCTCTCACGGTCCTCCCTGAACTCCCTCCAACTTATCAGCAACATTCCTGCGCAGCACCGGCTGCAGCACTCCTGTGCTGACGGGAACAGCACCTAGTACGGACATAACACCCTCCCTGCCCCTGCTCAGGATTTCCATGTTTGCATCCAAGTACTGCATTTACTTTCTGGCCACCACGCCCAGCTCGGGTTTTGAGTTCGGTGAGCAGCCATGCTGCTCTAAGAGCCCGAGCTCCTGCAACAGCTCCCAGGCCACTGCGCAGTCCCGGCCAGCCTTCCTACCTGCTCTGTGACTAGGTGCCCGCTTTTAAGACGTTCACACAACTCCTTGTCTCACCCAGCGTACGTGTGCCACAACTCTACCACTAACTTGCCTCTTTGTCCACAAACATAGTCCAAATAAACTTTGTGTTTTCCTCCAGGACACTGACAAACTTAGTGTCACAGAATCATAGAATAATTT
>VZTL01045904.1:460-11414 GCA_013400535.1 Scopus umbretta | reverse complement strand
TTGTTAGAACACTGACAACTCTTGAATTTCAACCTCTTCTCCTCCTGGACTAGCAGGCTCAAGTGTAAAGTACCACTGAATTTGTGAGTTGTAGGTAACAGGTTAGAGGTGATTGGCAAGCAGCTTAGTCTGCTAGCACAGCGATGGAGATAATCCTTTTGTATCCCAGAGATTATCATGTGGTCAGGAGCATTCATTCTGGTTTATGATGTTGACTCACTAGAGCTGTCATTATTTAATAATGTGGATAACCATTTGGAACCATTCTGCGCATTCGGTAGATCTGTGCAATTCTCAGCCTGACTTCCCATGGAATGAGAGTACAATTACCCGTCCTGAGCTGGCGTGCTTTTTTCCTACTATTTGGAGGGGGGATGATTTGTGTTCTTCCTAGCATATAGAAACCATTAGATTTGTTTCTAAATGATAAATGTAATTTGGCTGCATAAGACAGGGATCAAAATGAAAACATGGATACAAAGCAATGACGTATCTTGAGTATGATGTATTAATGCTTCTGCCTTTGATTTGACACGTGAAGCGAGGCCTCACGTTCTTTCTAATGGACCATGCTACAGGTGATGATCAGTGAAACACTAAATTTCATTTTTAAAGCCTCTTAGTCTACTGACTATAAGTGGTAGTATCAGGGGTACAACAGTATATCCATGGTGTTCTGGTTTTAGCCTTAAAAATGTGTATTAATTGTTACATTTTCATATAACTGTGTCCAGCCATTTGGCTGATTTTTATCTAATTGTTTTGGTTTGCTTGTGTCTACTTTGTGAAAAGCTGTTCTTGGACATTGTTAATTGGGCAAAGACCTTTTTGAAATGGGTACATGTAAAGAAAAGGATCAGAGATTCTACGAGAGAAATGAAGAATTATTTCAGGGAATGTCTGTTTAAACCCTCCAAACAGCTTTTTGCACATGTTTGTATATTAGTGAATTACAGGTGAAGGAAGCCAAAGCTTCCAATTCCTTGGCACCAAAGAAATACTGTCACTCTACACTTCAAGAAAGCTGGAACAGTGAAACCTGTGCTAACTATGGACAAATAAACACATCTTTTTAGTTAAAACTTTATTCTTTTAATCAGAAGAAATTCTTCAGCACACAAACTAAATAACTGTGATTATACATATCAAAACAGTTTTCCTGATAGACAGTACAAAAGCAATGTGGTTCCAGTAGGAATACAAACATGCTGTTGCCATGGAGCTTCTGCCATCGTCATAGTAAAAGACACTGCAAATGCTGCCATACTCAGCTTGCAGTAAAAGCAGTCATAACCTTAATTGATTTTTACAGAATTAATTAATTATATGTTCTAGCAGTGAAATAGGAGAAACAGTCCCACCAAAGTAATTTGGATTCTTTTCAGAAAGCGAGCTAACTCTTGTGCCAGGATTTATGGTAAATTGCCATGCAACAAGAAAGCAAAAGCCAGAAGCAAGGAAAGAAGACCTTATCAGTCGGCATGTAGGTACAACAAAGCCAGTGGCCAAGAGTAACATACATCAGTTGTATGAAATCACTGTACACAGATGTACACATCTGTGGTAGAAGAAAACACCCACCCTGAAGAAGCAACTCGAAGGAAGATGTTAAACACAAGCAATTAGAACTATGAAGTGGAAAATCCTGGCCTGTTTAGAACTATTCAAAATAGAGGAAGAAAGAAGTAATTGAATACATTGTTTTGTTTGTTATTCTTTTAATCCTAATTTGACACTGTCATTCCTATAGTGCATGCATCTCGACCATGCATCTCAGATAGATTTGAGGACATACAAGATGGTATTTTACTAAACTTTACATACCTAAACCTTTGAATGTCCTCTTACAAAATACACTCTGATTTGAATTTTCTGCATTTTGCCTGAATCTGTTTTTGTGCAGAAGTGTTCGGTAATGAACGTAGACTCCTTAAATGTAGAATGACCTTCTTCCCACATGTAAGGTTATGTAAATGAACATTACATACAGTGATCTTTTCTTGCTGCCATAATATATTTCAGATATTGATCCAATGATTTCTTACTTCTCAGTACATCCTGTTTTCTAGAGTTCCTTTCAGGTGATTAAAGACATTATTTCTTCTTGGAAGATAGTCCTTTCAAGCTGCTGTTTTATTTTCCTTTTTTTTTTTTTTTTAAATTAATTTATTGCCATGATTTGCATTTATCCTTCTGATGATGTCATACTGTACCCTTGAAATGAAAAGGAATTTAGATGTTAGATATTGTAGATTCCTTTAGTTTTCATATCTATGTTCAACAGCTTTTACAATGCATCTGAACTTGCATTATTGTGGATTTAATATATAATTCACTAATGACTCTGAAGTGTATCCGGTTTTAAAGTATTCTACTTGGTTCCTTTCCACCAACACTTCTGTTATCTTTGTAGGTCTTTCTCAACATAATTGTTATCTCGGAAAATTAAAAATCTGGATATATAATTAAATGTGGTAAGAGTTCTTAATAAAATTGCTCTGTTCCTTTCCTTCTGAAATTGCCTGTGAGGGAGCTTAAAGTATAGAATTTCATGTCATATTATATATGAGTACAATGCCCCTATCCCAGCATTCCCAGAAATATTTTTTTTTTTCATGTAGTGGGTGCTTAGTATGGGACTAAAGCTTAAAACTCAATACCATGTCTTCCTCGGTGTCTGTGAGTGTACTACTGGCCTCTCTCTTGTAGTAAATTCTGTCAGTTTGTTCTTATTTGCCTGTATTGAATGCAGAGGACTTTGACTCTCCCACTCTAGTTAACTTTCATAAATACATTTATATGTTTAAAGTATGTTTACAAAGAAATAGCTCATGTGGGAAGAATATTTGTAAGGTCCTTGACTGCCACTTACTGGTGGATCCCATGATTTCTTTTGTCTGTGTCCCTGTTCTACTTTACTGAATCTAAGGATGACTTCTGGCAGAATCACTTGCACTCAGGACACAGCTTGGTACCTTCTTATCTGTAGGCCTGTAGGGACAGTTGCTGGATTTTGAGAGGTATCATGAGACATTCATTTTCTTGAAATGGGTCTTTTCCATTGAATAATATTTAATTTGTGGTGAGGCTAGAATCTAAACTCTGCAGTGTTGTGAAAAAACAAAATTAGTCTGTGGTTTTATACTTACAGTTCTTTCACATGTCTGTTTTGCCAGTTACTAGCCCTGCTCTAAACACAGCTTTTTCCTGGATCTCTTTCATGAAACTATGACAAGCAAGGAAAAAATTTCATCAAATTGACCTTACAGAGATCTGAATTGCATACTCTTTTAGCTTGAGTGTTACTTGCTGTGCACCTTAAAATTTGGCTGCTTTTTTTTTTTCCCAAACTGCAGGAAAAAAACCCCACAATTAAATATGGGAGATATTTTTCACGCTGCTCTCGAAAATGCAGTTTCCTCTTTCTAGTGAGCTGCGTAATGCATTGTGCTGTGAAATTTCCATCCTTCCCCTTGTTATTCCGCGCAAAGCGATTATTTTCAGTTTAGCTTGACAGGCTGGTAAAGGGAAGCCATTTAAGAAGTGAGGAGGGCTGAAGTTTTGTAGAAATTCCAAGCAGCTCTGCACTGAATCATCAGTCCCAAGAGCACGGAGACATTCCATAGAAATGTCACACAGCCCTTCTGGCATGTTAATCGGTAAGCAGCAATGAGCTTTCAGTCAGGTTGGTTTTAGAGTTCTTGCTCAGCTTGGGGAAAAAATATCTTAGCATTCAGTAATAGAACAATTTAAACAAACCCAAGATCAAGATAAGGATGCAGTCCAGACTTGGGCTATTTCAGTCATGAGGTTGAAGGGAACCTTGCCTCTAGTGACATGTTTGTATTGTGTTTTAGTATTATCACAATCACACTTCTTTCCTCAGCTTTTACAAGCTGTAGTTAGTAAAACCCGTAAGTCTACCACTATTCTAACTACTATAAGACTTTTCCTATCAGGAGATGGTGATTTTTAACTTACCGTATACTTAAGCATTGGTTCATCTTTTAATATTCTAAAATCGTTTTTGCCTTCAAGTTTTCTTTGAAGTAAGACCTGTGCTTTAATTTGGAATGTTTGGCACAGATCAGCCTTGAGAAATAAACAAAAAGTAAATAATACACATTCAGTAACAGTGGCCTGCTGAGAGTTAGAGCGGGAGATAAGCTAGCTAAAAGTCTGTAATGTTTATTTTTCAGAGTACTTCAAATGTTATTGAATGCAATGCAAAAAAAACCCCAACCTGTTCCTGTACTATTGAAGTAGAGTATCTAAAAATAAAAGTCAGGAAATGCAAATGGGAAGCTTTAACAGAGTGAGTGCAATACAGCCACATTGTATTTCCTCCTTTTGCAAAAGTAAAAGAGGGGTTATTGTTAAACTCTTACATAACATGAAAATTAATTCCTTGACTTACTCTGGGAGTGAGAAAAGATGAATTTAGCTCCTTTCCTTGCAACAAACTAAGATTTGTCTCTAATACATCGGAGTTTTTAACATAATTGCTAACTTGTGGAATCCATTGCTGCAACGCATCTAAAATTAAGGGGTTTATCAGATTTCAATTAAAATATTGGATTTGCTTTATGGCATACATGTTAATTCAAAGTTAAAATATTATGGTAAATGATAAAGCAAAAAAATCCCAGGAAACAACTACTGCTCTTCCTTCCCTTACCCACCCACCTGCGAATCACAAGAATTCTAGAAGCAATGTTACTTGGACTAGGCTATAAACCAGGCCCAACATGCATTTAGTGCTCCACAGATGCATAACTGCATAGTTGTACTCTACAAATACATAACTCGGCATTTGCCCCAAAGCACTTGTCATAGAAGGANTCCCAGGTGTGGGACCTTGCACTTGGCCTTGTTGAACTTCATGAGGTTCATGTGGGCCCACTCCTTAGGCCTGTCAAGGTTCTGCTAGATGGCATCCCTTCCCTCTAGCGTATCAACTGCTAGACACAACTCAGTTTGGTGTCATCTGCAAGTTTGCTGAAGGTGCACTCAATCCCACTGTCTACAGTATTAATAAAGATACTGAAGAGTACCGGTCCCAATATGGACCCCTTGAGGGACACCACCTGTTACTGATCTCCATTTGGGCATAGAGCCAGTGACTGTAACTCTTTGGACACAGCCATCCAGCCAGTTCCTTATCCATTGAGTAGTCCACCTATCAAGCCCATATCTCTCCAATTTAGAGACAAGGATGTTGCAGGGGGACCACATCAAAAGTATAAAGCAAGAGCAAGTGCAGTAAAATTGTGAGGTCACCACTAGTAACAGCAGAATTACTGTTTCCTGAAGGCTATTGCAGAGAGCAATGTTTTCTGTCCCATGGCCACCCAGGAACCAGGAATAGCACAGTGTTAACTGAGGTGAGTGGGAAATCTCAAGGCAAATATTCAAGGTGGTTTTGATACAGCGTAGATACAGCTACAGTGTAATATGCTGTGAACTATTCTTGCCTCAGATGGCACTAACTTGCTAATCAAAAGCATGAGAAAGACAACTTCTGTAGCAGATTATTCCATAATGGCAAAGTGCCTTGAATCTTCCTTTCACCAGCTTTGCAAGTGCCGTGGACAAGGACAGGATTACCCAGGCCTTATTTAAAAAAAAAAAAAAAAAAAAGCACCCAAATCTAACTTCAGTCAAATATGAGACACTTATCACTTGCTTTCCAAGCTGCATAGCTACAATTTCATTGTTGCTTTGATGTCTGGATCTCTGGATTGTCTGGTTTTGGCTTGGTCCTTTAATTGTGGAAGAAACTGAAGCAGAGTCAAAGGAACAACATACTTTAATAGAAGAGACCTTCTACTTACCTTTTTTCCCCAGGTAACTTGCCACGTAGGACATGAAAACAAGTGCAAAGCTGCTCTGTTTTTATTTATGTGTGGTTTACTAGAAGGCAGACAAACTCTGATGTCAAATGTAAGCTTGAACAAGATCCAAAGGTAAAAGAATCATTTCTTTTTCTCCATCTCTTTTCCCGCGTATTGAGAAAATGGCCTTTTATTGTTAGTAATTAGGTCTTGTAATTTATTTTCTTTTTCTTACAGCACAAAAGTGTTCAGATCTAATTTCCCTTTTACAGTGACACCAAGTGTAGGCTCTAGCTCTTTGAACATAAATAAATATAATAATCTCCTACTAAGAAAATAAATCTGTTTATTTGGTGTTTTGAGTGTGTGTCAACAGCAAAATTAATTTGGAACTCTCAGGGCAAATATAATCAATCCATTTGTCCATACTGTGATTTGTGTATATAATATGAAACTTTAACTGCAAGATCATATTAATCTAATAAAGCACTGGATAGTATAATAAATACACTACTGCAAAGTATAGACATGAACTTTTTCTGTATATCTTAAAAACCTAGCAGTAGACAACAATAGCCACATCATTATATATTGGAGGGAGATGTTGCATCTGTTCTTCTCTGAAGGTTACCCAAAGCAGTTAACAGATGAATTTAAAAGTTATGTGCTATCGAAGAGTAATATGTTGCTATCTGAAGAGACAAGAAAGCTTATATGTTAATCCCTTAGAATTAATGTCATTCAATCATACTGAATGTAAAGTGAAGCATATCTGATTAGCAAGAAACAGCTTTTGGGAATATTTAGTAAGTTATTTTTTTATAAAGTAAAATATCTGGAAAATTTAGAATATGCTAGAATCAGAAGGTATTGATTGCCTCTGAAAACTGGCAACAACATTTAGGACTGCTGCATGTCTAAATCTAACTCAAAGCAGCTGTGTTTGAAAGTAGGTTTTGGATCTGAGAAGTGAGCTAGAGCGAACTGACCAAGTGTTTACATTGCGAAGTGCAAATATGCAAAGACAAGTATATTTTAAAGATATGCAAGAAAACCTGGAAAATAAATGTCAGTTAAATGTCACATGTAATTTAGTGGATGATTACATATAATTAAATATATGAAACCTTTGCTAAAGGTATTTTTAAACCTTTCTGAAAGACAGGAAAACATTCCTGTTGCCCATGACTTTGTGGCATTGTTTTTGTTAACTGTATTCTTGTACTCCATTATTCTCTTTTATATAGATCAGCTGAATTTTCATTAGGCAAAACTTTGCCAAACTAAAAATAACAGCAGTATAGAATGAACTGAACAGTCAAGGTAGGGGCCTGACTGCTTCCCCATAGCAGGAGAGTAGAAAAGCACTGCACTTCCACAGTTTTAGTTGCTGAGGATGATGCACTTCTACACCCTCTAAACCCTGTAGTTTAAATATTTTTCTCAACAAGAAAGCTGAAATGGAAGCTGCTGATTTTCAGCTGGTTGTGTGGTTTTTGTTTTTTTGGGTTTTTTTTATGATCACAGTTCATTCTGTGAAAGGATGTCTTGATGTAAACTTTTCAGTCTAATGAAAGAGGGAAAATGCTAGTACATATATTCTGAAACACTCATCATATCCTAGCCTTATTTATAAAAGAAATCTGAGGACCTTCTCCAAACTTGACAAGCTTAATTGGATTACTGGTATTATCCCTAACAAAACTACTATAAGAAATAAGAGCTGGCCTGTTCTGGATTTCCTTCTCTAAAAGGCTGCACCATTCCCTGCATTAGCAGAAACTTCTATTCCCAGAAAATAATTCCCCATGCAAAAGTTCTCCCTTCCTTCCCCACCTCCAATGCATTAAACTCTGATTAAGTTGCCCATCAGGAAAGCCACAAAAGCAGAACCAGAGATATTGTGCTTCATAGACTGGAAAAATGTGATTTTTCTCACTTCAGTGGCTTTTGTGGAGTTGCGTAGTGGAGAAAACATGTTACACATGGAAGAAAATTGGTAGCATTCTTCTTGATGCTTTTGGGAGATTCTGAATCATCTTGGGTCCTTTCTCCACTGTAGGTCCCAAAAATTCTTTTTGAAACCCATGCAAAATACTGAGAAGAGTAGGTGTTTGCTTCTTCAGAAAAGGAGGGTGAATAGAAGACAAAGAAATGCCTGCCAAAATAACATTTCATTTGCTAAAATCAGGGAAAAAAATTAGAATGACTAACATAGAGACTTAGGTTTTAGCTGTTAGATTAGTAGCTGAGGAATCATTGGTTCTCCTGTCCCTTTTCAGATGTTGCTCCCTTTGGTGTAGAAAATGCCATTTTCATTTACAACATTGCAAATATAGATAGAAACAAGCTGAGGGCAGGGCAGGGGGGAAGCTGCCTGCAGTGGCATAGAGAAAATCTTAAATACCTTTGGCAGAACTGCTACATTACACCTCACTACATCAAAACATTTTGAAGCAAAAGCAAGTTATTGACCAGTGTGTCTGGCTAGTGGTGGAAGCTGCTAAAAGGCTGTAGAGAAGCAAAACATGAAAGCCTAAAGAGGCAAAAGAGGAGGAGGCAGGTTGAAGCATGAAGATTGTTTATCAAAGATCCAAAGGCTGGAAGGAACTTCACTGATAACATTATCTGACCTACTAGATAAATACAGGTAAATAGAGCACCTGAATAGCACCTGAATTCAAACCAGTGCATACCTTTTTGAGAAACACTAAATATTGTTTTCTTAAGGACAGCAAAGGCAAATGAATGTAGAAAGGATGGGCTTTGGCAGTACCTAATTTATATACAAGAACTGTAATTGCTTGTGGGAAACAAGCCAAACGGAATGCTATGTGTACTATGTAGTAGCAATAAGGGTTTCTCATTGGCATTTCAGATTTGAAGATACCGGTTTGAAATTTCTGTCATAATGGAACAGGATTGTCTTTTTTGCGGTTTCTTAAGGCCCTCATGTACAAATGATAGATTAAATTACCCTTTGATCTGAAATACACAGAATTTCCATTTCCTGTTTGTTCCTATGGCAAACTTTAAACCCTTCCCCAAAAAACTCAGGACACAACTGCTGAATTACCTCAGATATGTGGTCTAGCCAACCCAGGATCTTATCTCTGATGGTACTGAGTGATTCAGAGGTAGATGATTGCAAGGACTGATAACTGTCTTGACCTGGTTAATGGTGCTTCTGTTTACTAGTTAGCAAGATTTAATTTGGATTATGCAATGAAGGAGCAGTGATGGTAGGAGAGGGAAGAGTCTCTTTAAAATAAATCCAGGTTGAAACATGTTATTTACCAGATGTAGTGCTCAATGTTTTCTGCATCTGCTGAATGTATGTCTCTGTGGTATTTCACGACAGTTATGTGGGTTAGGTACTGTGCAAAAATGTATTTCCTTTTTGTTTTGTGGTGTTCCTACTCTTACATTTTCAGAGATTATATATTTAACCCTCGTTTTTCTTTTTTTTTTTTTTAATAGTTATGTTGCATCTTAATTGTTTCTTTTGTAAAAGCAAGACTTTTGAACTTTTTGAGAATTTTTCTGTACTTTATTGAGCTTTGCCTTTGAAAAAACTGACAGATCAGGTCTCCTTAACCCATCTGATTCTTGGCTGTGAGTTTCCAGTAGCGAGTGCTGATAATATATAACAAAGCAAGCAAGCACAGAGTGGGGTTTTTTTTTCTTTCTCATGCCCCCACTGTCCAATATACCATTAAGTGATTCCTGAGCCAGAGACTGCTTCTCGACATTATGTTTAATAGCTACCAGTAGATCTATCCTTCATTAGTTTATGTAGTCCATTTTGTAATTGTTCATACTTATGGCCTGTACAGCATCATCCAGCACTGAGTTCCATTGTGTATTACTACAGAAAAGTACTTTCTATTATTTGTTCTAAACTTGCTGCCTCATTGCTTCGTTGTATTCGCCCTTTCGTTCTAGGCTCACATGAAATTGTATTTGCTAGCTTCACCTTTTTTTTTAAGGTTCTTTTGAAGTCTAAGTAGCCTGAACTAAGTGAAGAAAGACAGAAGCAGTTATATAATGAATTTGTATTATTTTTGTTATGGTTTCTGTCAGCACTTCCTTAGAGTAAAACAACTGATATTCTTACTGCAGCTGAACATAAAGCAGGTATTTTCACTGAGGTGTTACTTTATCCCAGGACTTTAGATTCACAGCACCTGATGGTCTTTATTGATGTGAGGAGAAAGAGGAAGGAAGTACAAGTGAGTTGGCGTTTTTACAGTGGGAGAAGAGGAACACAGAGAAAGTCTGGCTTTGCTATGGGTGGGAAGTAGGTGCTTGCCTACTAATTTCTCCCTGGAAGTCTACATTTGGCTAACTCTTATCTCTGACAGCATTTGAATCCCTAGATGCCTAAAGAGTCTGATGCTGGGAAATTGCAGCCTGAGACTTTGGAGTGGTTAATCACAGATGGGGTTCTCAGTCTCGGTGGTGAGTAACAGTATAACATGACATGTAATTTGTAAATTGAGCGAGAAGAAAAAATTATTTCCCTTAGGAATGCTGGTGTCCTTGTACTCCAATGCAGTCTTTCACTGGTCTATGGTATTTCTTCATCCTCCTAAGTATTTGTCTAGCGTGTCTTGAGTTGCCACTATGTCAGTCCAAAATGTTATTTCCACTTTTCTCCTACCTTCATTTACCAGTCAGAGAAAACATCGCTGCTTAGCTTTGGCCATGAATCCAAAAGTATTTTGTAGCAAATATATGCACCTTTTGTTTGCAGCACCTGGGATTATGGCTTGAGAACAGTCAGTTTCTTCTCATAAACTGTCAGTGTTTGAGATATAATAGAGCAACACAGTATAACTCCTTCGATCTAACCCAAGGACTGTATGACTGGTCTATGATAACATCCCTGCCATCCTTCCTGTGATAATGCTCCTTAACAGCCCACATCTGTGGGAGGGACTGTATCTCAATAGTGCAAACTAGAGATGGAGAAGGGCAATTGTCTGAAGGATACTGGCTAACATAAGAAATTGGCCTTTCCTGGCTCACAGACAAAATATAAAAGACTCCAAACAAAACTCCTCCCCTGGGTACAGGACACTAAATGTCAGCTCAGGCAGCATCCCTGGCATTTGATG
>VZTL01045903.1:28610-45572 GCA_013400535.1 Scopus umbretta | reverse complement strand
CTGTGTTAAGCTGTTATGGTCATCAAGAGAGGGTAGTGGCTGAATGGTCTGGGATGTGGCTTTGCCAGAAATTGACAAGTCAACTTGACAAGGAAAAGAGCTGATTTAATCTTAGGGTAAATAGTCTTGATGCTTCTATTTCTTCATCTTTGCTTCTTAGAAACATTTGTAATGGTGGAGTCAGAGCATTGTTAATAAATGCTGGTGCTAGTCATGGTATCCAGTGGCTGGTGATACTCCAGGATGGCTGATACTGGGTTGTGTTTTTGAAGCCCGATGGGCCCCAAGGAGCATGTTACAGCTGCCGTCAAACTCATAGTTCTGCAAAAAAAACTTACAGCTTTGTCTTTTCTGGATGTGAAATATTTTCTGTTGCAGAGGATGTACAGCATCAGAGCTTTACTGAGCATTCTCAGTAGGTGAAGCTGGAAGGTGTCATAGCAACACTGTTGTGACATCACTGCCAGCATTATCTGCTTCTTGATGTCAGCTGTTGTGTAGTCCGACCTCCCTTGAAGGTGAAAAAGACAGTGGAGGGGCAGACTAAACGTCATTGCTCTGGATGTGTCATAGCAGTGTCTTGTGTCATCAGGCATTCTCAAGGAATGCACCAGGAGATAACTGTAGCTGTAGTTGGTGCCCACCAATAGGGGCAAGATGCTGACCAGTCTCCATCTCCTAAATCCTAAACAATGATGTTTGCTTAGGGTAAGGAAAGGATGGCTGGGGAAGGACGTGGTAGGAACCTTCACAGATGCTAAAAATTGTTCCAGGGTAGACAGAGCTAATCTAGTCCTTGTGACTGTTATCGTCAGGAAGAAAGGAAAAAGAGCCTGAAGGGCAGCAGGGGACATCTGGTTTAGGTAGGCATGGGCTGTCTAGCTGTGTGGGAAGTTAAGCAATGGGGTGGGCTGTTTACTTAAGGGGTGAAATGGGTTGTGAAATTATTTTGGGCAGGCAAACCTTAACATACCTAAGGAATGGATGGCTCTTTAATGGTGGGGTAGAGGACAGCTCAGGATGGTTTTGCTGCTGAAAAAATGCACATGGAATTGTGCCTTCAGAGGTATTCAGGTGGTATGGATTTATACTGCTGTTGCCTTCCCCTCTCAGTAACTGCGAGGTAATTGGCTTGACTAATGTGTTACAGGTTTCCTGCTCTTATTTACCTCAGGATCCACAGTGTTTTTAAAAACAAAGGTGAAGCAATCTAACTGCCTGTATTTGAGATGGGTCTGTTCTGGCAAATCTGTTCTTGACACATCCAGTGTCCCCTATACCACTGTGTCCAGCCCAGTGTGCAACAGCCGTCTACTAAAGGCACCTGCCAGATGCTGGCCTGTCTCATCCAGCAAGTGGGTGGCCTGGGCTTCTGCCTTTCCTTGGTCTGAGGAGATTGAAAGTACAAAATTATCCCTTTAAATACAAGGTTATAAACCAGGCTCAACAAGTTGGGAGGAGCTACCCCTTTGCTGCATGGGAGGGCACCCACTTTTCCAGGAAAATGAGCTTCATGGGGACCAGAAGGCAAAAAGGAATATAAAAGAAAGTCTAAATCTGTGGCTCTGTGGTTAGGGCACCAAGCTGCGAGGAAAGACCTCATTTCTGACCTCCCTTCTTCCAAGATCTGCTGCAGAGGAGGCACCAGTGCCAGGACCTGTTGTCCGTCGTACCACTCTGGAGTGGATGCTCAGGGGTGACAGCACTGTGAGGGACCTCTTCTGTGGCAGGGTCACATACTCTGTACCTACAGTGGCACCACTAATGAGGTCAGGAAACCATCCCAGGCTCACAGCGAGGGCTATACTCAGCTCTTTTACTGCTGTGCTGAGCTAAACTGTTTTTACCCTTCTGAGGAGTTCAGGGACAGGAGATAGTGTGAGCCTAGCAACTTACTAAAGCAGAAGTTTCCAAATATTTTTGTTTGGGTACCACCATTGCCAGTGGCAGCAGCAGCAACTTCTGCTTACCCTCATACACCCTGTGGCGATGTCTGGGAGGTGTTGGAGCACCACATTGAGGAGGTGGCTTGTGTACCATGAGTTGTACGTCTACCATAGTTTGGGAACTTCTATATTACAGGAAACCAGTGCAGGTTTGGCATCCTGTGACTCAGATTCCCTTGGAAAGTAGGTCTGAATCCCTCACTGAACCGCTGTGAGTCACCACACCGGCCGAGAGTGTCAGGGAAAGCTGCTATGGAAACCACAGACAAACTTACAATAATTATGGAAGCCTGGCAACAGATTTTAGAGGATGCCATTGCAAACTATCATATTCCTCCTCAGCCATAATGTGTTAAATTTGTGTTGCCCTTTATTGCAGGTTTAGTCCTTTCTATTTTTAGTTTCTCTGCTGAAATAAAATGGATACAGTGGGATGGAAAAATTTTGAATCACCCCAAAGCTCCTAACCATTCTCCCCCTGGTTAGAAGACAGTGGAAATGCCCTTTGGGCATGTCTATAAAGCACATATGCATGGCTGAAAGTCAGTCTAGGTGATATCAGACTCTGCATTCATGGCGCTCTGGCAAAACTGTGCTTCAGCATCAGCCTCTCTCTGGGGCTTGAAAGACAATTTGTCTCTTGGCTGTCTCTCTGTGCTGGAGACCTTTGCCAATCTGCATCTCTACTGGAGCTTTGAATTTTTGAGTGGTAGGAAGTGTGCTGCTTGAAAATGATGAATTAGCTTTTAAATCTTGCACCTGCTGGCTGCATAAGATGGCACAGTCCATTACAAAATTTTAATTATACTCTTTGTTACAGTGCTGTAACTAGGTTTGAAACTGTACCTAGCCTCTTTGCACTGGAGAAAGGAATGTTGTACGCTTGGTTCTGCTGTTCAAAATAAATTGTTTAGCGAGGTGCAAAGTTTGATAATCACGTATGGATGCATTTGACTTTGAACAAGTAATGAATGCAGCTGCATTTGCTGGTGATATCTGGCCCTCTTCTGGTCTGATCTGAGATCACTGGGAAAAGATCTGGTTTGCTCAGTGTACAATTTCTAAGGAAATATGGCTCTGGGACAATAGAAATCCAGACAAACCACCAGGAAAAGAATGGGCTTTCTTAAGCTTTTTATGAAATACTTTACATCCCTGTAATTAGCTAACGCTCTTATTACAGTTTTCAGAGATGAGAGCACTGGGAAGATTGAATTACTGGAGTCCAAAGAATCAAAAAAACTTTTGCAGAAGAAGGTTATGCTAGACAGTGGAAGGGTTTTTTTGGGGGTTTTTTTTTGGGTTTTTTTTTTGTTTTTTTCATTTAAATTAATGCATATCCAGTGGGACTAATTACACTGCAGATGTTAACACTTTTCTTTCCTTGTACAAATGAGCTCAAATCACATAAAATGTGCATTGCTAACTCCAACTGGTGGCTTCAACAGAGCAGAGATGCAGTGTGACTCTATCAACCACTTCATCACTGGGGGGAATAACTGTTCTTGGGATATCTTGCAGAAATGGATGTCATCTTGGAGCTTATGTAATATAAACCAGGTTGTCCACAGCTTTCTGAAAAAAAGAAAACACACCACCAAAAAAACAAACCAAAAAACAACCACAAAAAGCAAAAGCATGACCCCAGCCCCCTTGCCCCTATATACTGCAAGATCAGAACACATTGCAGCCAAAATAGCCTGTTTCAAACAGGAGACACGGGGTGGTGTTATGATGCCAAACACTCATGACTTCAGAGGAAAGTCAGCTAATGGATTAGGTGGTAAAGAATGTATTTTTATTAAGTCAATAAGTTTGGCTGCAGGTCTCAAGTTCCACAGGACAGGACAGGACTTGGGCTGATATGCTGTTCACGTGGAGAAGAGTTTTTGTTTTATTGGACACTTCTCAGTATGTGTAAAGGGCAAAGCAAACAAACTTGGTAAGATCAGAAAACACCTTGAGGAAGAAGGCACCGTTTTTAGACCTACTCACCAGCTGGCTCTAAGTCCTTATCAGGAGTTAGAATGACTTGCAGACTCCATAGCTGTGTCATCTGAGGGCATAGATAGCTGTAGCTCCAGGAAAACAGTTGGTGACAGCTGTTTAGAATGAGCACTTGATGAAAGTTGCATTCATGTAGCTTCTTGACATGTAGTTCCCTGAACACAGAAAGTGTGGAGATCCCTGCAGCATCCAGAATAAATCCTGTGCAATAGCAATTTGCCAAAGTGTCATCCATGCCAAAATAAAGCTTATGAAAGATGGACATTTTTGGCATCGAAGGCATGATGATGAATCCAAAGTATTACAAGAAAAAGACCTACCTACAAGAAAAGGCCATGTGGAGCTTAATATCAGAGTCCACAAAAATCACAGAGCTGTAGCTATTTCAGCAAGAGTACAACTGTTCCATTACTGAAAGGGCATCAAAAGAGGGGCAGTGCTTTGGAGATTGGAGGGAATGGATCTATTAGCTGAGAACAATCACATGACTTTCTAAAACAGAAAAATCAATTAACCAGAAACTTGTTTTGGCCCAAAGGACTTGGATAAATATGTAAAAAGGAAGCATTTCCCACTATGAATAAGAAGATAAATTTTGAGGACTTGGTAGATGGCAAACACCTTCCTAAAGCCCCAGCTTTAAAAACAGAACATACATTGCTTTTAGCCCTCTCTTTGGGAGATGGTTTTCGCAGACATGTAATATATAGCAGATTTTGATGGTATAAGAGGTGACACTTTTTGTAGAGGATGGTTTTGCTGGGGTGTGTGGATGGCAAGAATTTCAAAGCCATCCTGAAAACAGCTAGAACAGCAGTGCTAAGGCTGAATCACAACACAAAATATTTATATGGGGAATATAGTGCTGCGGAGAGATGTTAACCTGAATATATTCTTAGACCTCCTTGGCTAAGCCACCACCTTTAACATGAAAAAAGGGAGTAGAGGGATTTCTGTGTAAAGCAAACTATGTAAAGAAATGCTTGCCTAACCTGGATTCTCAAACCAGCAACTTGAGAGCCGTACTTGTGCACAGGTAGTTACGGGATGTTAACTCTTGGTAGGCATTCAGAAGCTGAAGAATTTGGTCAGTTAGGACCAGGCTGATGGTGAGCACAGAGCTGGGCTGTCCACAAACCTTTCCAAGGAGGCTGGCACTAGGAGAGTGAAGAGTTTTTTCTGCCCCCTGCCTGACCCAGTGGTACTGATATCTCCAGGCTTCTGGGTCCTGTGCCAGCTCTGAGGCTTACTGAGCATTTCCAGCCAGTTTAGTTAAGAAGTTGGTGGCAAAGGTCTGAAGTTCTGTGAAGACCCCTTGTTAAAAGTTGTTCACCTGGGAAAGGTCATGTGAGTAAATGTATCTCTAAAAAGCCTCTTTGCTCATGCAGAAGATGAGGTGCACAGTGCTGTTAAGGAGCAGAGTAATGAAAGCAAATTTCAGGTGAATCTCTGGTTCTGAGTGACTAAGAATGGCCAGTCCATCATTGCTACTATTGAATAAGGGTGTTATTCAAGCAAGTTGTAAAAAAATTGTTTATTTATGAAGAAAGTGTATGTGCCTAACAAACACCCAGCATTTCTCACCAGTTTTTTGAGTCTAAGTGATGTAGCTGTCCATCATGTACCAGACGCGGCTCCACAATTCAGTTGGGGGCCCAGCTGCAGTAGAGAGGATCCAGAGGACGAGGCACAGCAGCCCTCTCGCTCAGTTGTTTGTCCAAACACATTTCATAGAAATGGATCTCAAGTAAGGAGCTGGATCAGAGTTTTTTTACAGAGTTAGAGCCAGAGCATCAGACTCAAAAGTCCCATTCATCAGACCAAATCTACACAAAATGGACGCGACTCATTGTCTACGCATGTTGAAGGAGTCAGGAGGGAAATGAGTTTCCCTTTCAATAATTTAAGTCAAAGGCTTATTGTAGCATAATTAGACAACTGGAAAAAGAGGTGCAATTACATAAGACAATTTCATGGATTTCAGAGAGAGCTCCAATGCCTACATATCCTCCTGAAAGGAGGTTGTAGTGAGGTGGGTGTTGGTCTCTTCTCCCAAGTTACTAGCAATAGGATGAGAGGAAATGGCCTCAAGTTGCGCCAGGGGAGGTTTCGATTGGATATTAGGAAAAAATTCTTTACTGAAAGAGAGGTGAGGCATTGGAGCAGACTGCCCAGAGAGGTGGTGGAGTCGCCATCCCTGGAGGTGTTCAAAAAACATGTAGATGTGGCACTTCCAGACAAGGTTTAGTAGCTGTGGTGGTGTTGGGTTGATGGTTGGACTAGATGATCTCAGAGGTCTTTTCCAACCTTAACGATTCTATGATTTGATATGAATCTGTACCCACCTAAGGAGGAGAAATAAGCTCCACTCATCCTAAAACGTGGACCTCAGAGGGTTGATTAGTTTTTAAGAAGCATGTGAGATAAAAAGCAAGACATTTAAAATGTATTCTTCTTCATTATTGCCTTTAATAAATAAAGCTTTCTTTTGGATGATTTTTCCCAGTAACTACTGGTGACAACTACCGAGATAGATACATTGTGACATATTATTGCGATCCATTCCTCCGGAATGGGTGCCATTGGGAAGTCAGAGGATGCCCAGAGAGGATCTGCAAGGGGCTCCTGTTCTGCTGCTTGCTGCCAGTTCAAAGCATGGCAGCAGCCCAAAGGAAGAAAGGGGATCAGCGAGACCTCATCCTGTGACTTGCAGCTGGTTCCAGAGGGCTCTTAACTGCATGCTTGGATGGGTTTTTTTCTGCATCTTTAATGCAGCTAACAATGACTTGCAGAGTGTATAAACATACATCTAAGTAATTCATGGTGCTCAGGCAGACTGGTGTAGCTATCTCTTTAATACTTTATGAGAAAATAAGATTCCCTACATTTCAAACATGACTATCCTTAGCTCACAACCATCCTTCTTAACAAAATAGTAAGAATTGTTTCAAGTGAGAAACAAAAGAGCATAATGAGCTTGCTTATCTTCATTTATACAGAGGCAAAGTTTGTACCTGGAGCACAAGGCTGCTGCTGCAGAGCAGCCTCACGGTGTCAGTGTGATGCAGAGAAAGAGCTCTCATCCCCAGGACCAGCTCTAAGCCTGGCAGCCCTCGGCAGCAGAGCCCTGTGCCAACTGGGACCCGGCCCGGCCTACGTAGTACCCAGCATAGGATGTAGTTGCTGTTTCAGGAGTTGTTAGTCTGATACTGGTTCAGGGGGGGTATTAAGTGCTAGCTAGGTTAAATATTAGAGTATATTGCCGTACTTCCTACACCATCTGTTAGCAGCATCATATAACAGAAATGACACGCTCCAAATGTGCCTCATTAAAAAAATCCATTTTTATCTACATGCAGCCATGAAATACAATGACAGACCGACTTTTTCCTCCCCCTTGTTTTGGAGAAGCAGACAAAATACAGGTGCCAGTGCACAATTTTTTCTTTTCTAAGGGACAGGCTGTTCCTGTGCAATGCTACTACCCTGCAAGTTTCCTGGTGTGGATATACAGAGTACAAAAAAATTCAAAGACTGGTTTAATGAAGTCTAATAAATAATCTTAGAAAAATCTTAGACAAAACTGTTAACTATTTGGAAAAAGAGTCTGTTGCCTCTCACAATCAGCAGTCACCATACAGCACAAGGAGACTTTATCATCCAGCATTACAGTTGCGTGTTTGGCTCTGATTTTTGTTGAGAGGGCCATCATATACGTCTGTGTGTGGTTGCTAGCAAATGCACGTATTGTTTCTAAACAAGGTCTGTGGAGAATTCCATGCAGGAGCCAAAGAAAACGTTACATAAATAGTCTCTAATTTGCTTTTCAACTGCATGAAATTAAAGCACTCTTCTGGATAGAAAAGTCTTGCTTGATTTCTGCATGTAGAAAGTCTATTAATTCTTCATACAGAAAACAAGCTTTTACCCAGAGAGTCCTTGCACTCTAAAGGCTGGCTGTACTTCCAAGCTTTACCATGTTCATGATATACTTGCAGAAGTCAGAAAAGCCAGAACTAAAAATCCCAGTTGTATACAGTTTTCCAAAGGGTAAGGTGAGCATACTCACTTTTGTAGAGTGGAATATTGTGTAAGATGACATATTTGTATTATAACATCATCCTCATGAGAATAACTACATAATACAGAAAGCTACAACGGGGATGTGTGTGTGCGTGCATGTATGTGTGCGTGTGTGTGTAAAGTTAGATCTTACAGGATATCCTTACACTAGATGTATCCTGTGTTGACTAGTTCTAAGAGTCTGGTGCTCTGGCTGTTAAGTCAAGGTGGGTAACACTGCCAATTCTTCTCTAACAGCATTTTATTGGGTATCTGATCAAATAACTGTAAAATAAAGTAGCACTTCTGCAGTACTATTTATTACTACTATGGAACAGAAGCACGAGTAGCAATGCTGAGCCTATAACACAGCAAGCAAAGCCAAATGTTGCCTTTCCTTGCAATGCTGATCCCAGGTGGCTTCTCATAGGCATTATCAATACTGGGATCCATTCAGGATAACTGGCTAGCACATGTTCTGATCCATGTAGTACTTTCCAAAGTGGCTACTTATTGGCTATGGAGCTGTGGCTGGATCAATGGAAGGAAAGAAACGTTTCATTTCTGTGCTATCTAATAAAAATGTTTGGAGTCACACATAGAAGAAAATCCTCAGTTGAGCAGATTCCCCCAGGTGGGCAACTACAGCTACGATGCTGATGGGAAAAACCCATTGAGAGACACCCGTGGCTCTTCCCAAGATACGATAAGCTGGCCTTCTTCATTAACTCCTACCATGTTAGGTTTCAAAAGCTTGATCAACTTACTGACCTTGGACTTTTTGAGTTCAGAACAAGCTGGAATTAGAACAATGCATATAAATGGAAAAGGCCAAATATGACTTTTTACATATTTCCGTAGCTTTGCATGTTTGCTCTCTTGCATACATGGTGTTCTTGAGAATCAAGTCAGAACAAATACTCTTTTCCACTGAGGTCAATGAACTCTAACACTGACCTTCCTTAGGGTGGCAAAGTTGGAAATTTCTGAAAATAAGTATTTTCTCAGCAAGATCAGGTACTTGTACTCCCGGGCTTTACAGCATGTAGTGGTCCTCAACTACTCTCATGCTTTTCATCAAATGCATGTTTCTCTCTTGCTCTTGATTCACAGATAAGAAGGTGCACATTTTGCACAGTATTATCTTTCTGTTTTGCTTTTGTTGGCTGTGAAGTTGAACCCCAGAGGGATGGTCATCTGTTTAGCTGATCTTTTTTCTGTTGTTTTACCAATCCTCTCCTCCTGCCAGGCTCTTCACCTCGGGCTGGAGCTGTGTGGTAGCAGAGTGCCATTACAGACGTCGGCTGGGCCATACCTGTACTTGAATCAGCGAATGGCTCGGCACATGTGGTGTAACCAAGGCCTGAGAGTCAGGGAAAAGTAAGTTCCTTCAGAGCCTGACGTTGTGCCAAATAACAAAGTCCATGATGAGATCATCTCTCATCAGAAGACATCAAATGTCCCCTTTCATTAAGAATAAAGACTTCTTTTTTTTTTTAATTGCATGATTTAAGAACGATGTAATTAAGCATAATTAACACCATACCATAGCACAGCGTATTAAGATTATATCTAATACCTTCCCACATGTTACATTGCCTAAAACTTGAACAGTATTTCAGATTTATTTTGAATTCTAGTCCATCATATTAACCTACCAGGTACACTGGCTTATCACTTCCCTAATAGGTAATACTTTCTTGTGCAATTTATGCTCCTCCGAGTGCTTATTGCCCAGCAAATGTCACAGGAGCCCGCCTGTGGCCTCCTGGGAGCCCTCCCAGGCACATAGTCCTGTGCAGTTCCCCCAACTTCCTACAGCCTCAGGCCTTTGGGCCACAGGTGGTCTGAACCAGTGTGACTGCAGTTCTGTCAGTTAGCTAGGCTGACATAAGTCCTGAAAAGTGGCCGAAAAGCCAGTTCTTAGGATTTCGCTCAGGAGCAGGAAAACATATTTCGTAGCTGCTGAAAGCTGTTAAATACCTGCTTTTAATAGGACTAATTTAAAACAACAAACATTTCTTTGGATTGTGCATTTCTTTCAGTGGCCCAATTAATGGGGCCGAGTAATGAATGGAGGCACCACTGGATTGTGTTTACGCTGCAGTACCGCATTAACAACCTTTTGGTCCTGCTGCCGAGGCTGTAAAATGCTTTGTTTCTCACAGCGTAAATACTATTATACAACTATTAGGGCTGGATTTACTTACCATTAAGCAAACGTAAATACTCCTGCATTTGGCACTGCCCCAATAATGGACAGGAGCTGAGGAACGCTGGCACAATACACAGTCAGAGGCTTCTGGGGGGGACTTTTCAGAATCGCCCCATATTCGCTGCTCTGGGGGTGTGGGCTCGGACCGGCACGGAGAAGAGCTGAAAAGGCCAGGGCTGGCAGCCATGACTGCAAGCAGTTGTCCTCCGATGCGGGAGCAACGCTGGGTCGTGCAGTGGAGATGGGACCTTAGTCATGCTTCTAAACTCTGTTCAAACACTAAATGTGTTGAAGGCTTTAGTACAGTTTGGGAACAGGTTCCTTGAAGAAATCCCTGGTATTTCCTGGTTCCAGGCAGGCTGAAAAACACTGTGAGAATGTGGTGGCTTTTGGTATGTCCATTTATGGGCATGAATCAAAGGAACTGCAGGGAGGAAAAAAAGTGGAAAATGAGAGGAAAAATAAGTTAACTGAGCTACTTCCTCTCTCGGATGCTTCTTGGGTTTTGGGCAAAGCCTTACACTGGTATTTCATCCCAGCTTCTCCTTGCTAACTACTTCCATATGTAGGCACAGTATAACATCAATTAAAGCCACATTTAAGCACCGTTTTTAAAGAACTTGGGTTTTTGGTGGTAGGATGCAAAGTCAGAATGGTTGAATTATTATATGTTTAGGCAAGAATATTGCTGTTCCTTCTTACACTTAATGTTCTTTTCAGTGTAATGGTACAAGTGCTTTCTTCAAGTGCGATGTCTGAAAAAGCTATGCTACATGAAAAAATGCAAATTATCCAGTTAAGAGTATGCTATTTCTAGTGGTGTCCAAAAGTCAGTTTTCTCAGCTGAGTCCCTGTCTTTGCGAGACAAACAGCTGGATACTGTTCAAAGACTTATTTGTTCCTGTGTGGTTACAGATCATTAAAAACGGCTCATTCTTGAAGAGTTTCTTAACTAGTGTCTTTTGGATGTTTCTTAGCTCTGAGGAATCTGACAAATTTCCATCTGGAGCGTAGAGCCTATTTCATGTGAAAGGGCTATAATCTGTGTCTGTTGTTCACATCTGTATTGTGTTAGAAAGCTAAACTGCAAATCCATACAAAAGTGTTATGGTACAAAAATCTGAAATATGATGGCTTACAGTTATTTCACAAATTACTTGATACTCTGGTCTCCAGCCACCTTGAATTCCTGTTTAATGATTAATTGAGTATCATTTATGAAATGAGTATTGACTTTACAGTGGTCCCTTACTAACTGTATTATTAGTATTGCTGGAGATCTATTTTAAGGAGCTAGTCATTTGAATGAATATACTTTCACATATGAATGAAATATTTTAGAAGTACAAGTAGCAAATCTACACGATAGGATTTTCTGAGGATGCAAATATCCAAAAGCAAACTTCCAAACCAAGGTATTTTGGAAGGAATGTGAACCAGTGTTCTCTCCCATGTAAGTGACTTTCGACGTTTGAACTCAAGTTTTTATTCTTGCATCTGTGCATCTTAGGCACAAAGAATGAAATCAGGAAACGTCTTTACAGTTGAAAGGTCCATATTTTAACCATCATTTAAGTTGCCATAAATGCCACACAAGGGCTCCCTTTTCCCAGGACACTTTTGACAGAATGTCTTACAAAGAGCATGATGCCTACCTACATCTCTAGGAGACCTTGCAACAAAGCATTTAAATTTCCTTACCTTCTTCAGAGGTCTAACACTTGTGAAACGGTGTAAAATGCATGCTTCTCTCGGAAGACTACATGTGTTCCTGGAAGAAAAAGGAGTGTAAATCATTACAATGCAGTGATAGCTGAGATTTATGATCCCTGATATGCTCAAGGGAGAGGAGCAACTTGCTAAACAGATTTGCATATGCAGCGTACTTCCTTATTTTAATTCACAGTGGCAACAGCAAACCACCATTAAAATATTCTGACAGGAGGCCTCGTCCGTCCTTCTCCACTGGCCTGTGAAGCGGTGCAGTAAGTCGTCAGGTGGCAGGCAAAGGAGCTGCATCACTGCATTACCAGGCAGAGGACAGGTCGTGGTCCCGAGCTGGTTTTGGGGGACCCCCTTTGTGGGTGTCTAATTACAGGTGGCCCTTCCTAAACGAGAACACTGCTGCCACTCTCTGGCCCTGCAGCCTTGTACGCCAGGCACAGCTGGTGGACAGTGCCAGAGGAGGCCACAGCGCTGTGCAGCTTAGGTGCCTGAGATACAGCCCACACAGCGAGGACGGGGAGCAGAACCTGTGTGAATCTCATGAGGCTCAAGAGGTCGATGTTGTAAGGAATGGCCATTCACTATAATGACTGGTATCAATTTGTAAAAGAACACAGGGTGGAGTTGTTAATGAACGGGCTTGAGCAGCATCATAAACACCCCATCTCTTAAGGGCGTTAATCCCAACCTGCCAGGTATATTGTGCTTCTTTCTGTTCTTCTGGTCCTGAGAGCATCTATAGTGATGGCTATGAATGAAGTTCATGTACGTCCTGTCCTTGCTGGAACTAGAAATGACAGTTTTCTTGTTATTTGGAGGTAGAGCCACAGTAGGTTGGACAACCAGTCCTTGTGGTCATATGAGCGTTTGAAGCGTTTCCAGGGTGAACTGAACGGCTGCATCATATTCGTAACCTGAAAAAGAAAAATAGAGACAAAAAATGCTGGAGAGGCTCAGGGAGCGTAAGAGCCAGAGGCTACCCAAAACTATTTCATATGGGACACAGAAAGCCACTTCCTCATGCCAGGAGAATTCCTCGTATTTTTTAGAAGAAGGGAAAATGCTTCTATGGCCTTGTGCAAAGCCTGGCGAGGCCACTGGCAAGACTCCCATTGACTTCGCATTAGTTTAGGGCTCTGTTGTCCATCATGAGTCAAAGCTGGTGTTACACTGATTTGCCAGTAATGCTAGCTGAAATCAATGGGATTGGAAGGTGCTCAGGAAGGACGGACATTTTTGTAAGCTAACACTCTTTCACCACCAGGAAATTCCAGACTGAACTTGTTTGCCTGAAAAGGATTCTTGTTGGAGAGCATGTGTTTTTTCTGAAAACAAGAACTAATGCTTCTAGTGCAAAGGTTAATTTTAAATTCAGAGAATCCCCTTGCCTTAATAAAAGGACAAAAAAAGTCTGTTATTAACGTCGGATGCAGCACAGGACCGAAGTTTTCCTTTTGGCTTTAGGGGGATGAGGGAAGTGACTCACAACTGTCCTTATACTGTTTTTTTGCTTATCTGAGAAGAACGTTGGGACCGTTATCAAAATGTGTAGCTCTTACAACACTTCTCATCTGTGGGCCTGCAAGTTTGAATCAATGGACACTTTACAGACAGAACTGTCATGTAAGATGATCTGCCCCCACTCATCAAGTGAGAAGATAACCCAGGTATTTGCCATCTGAGTTCATGTTCTGTCTACTGTACCATACTAAGGTCTTAATTCTAATAAAACAGCAGCTAAGTTAGCCCTGCTCTGCACGAAGGTTAAATCAGAAGATCTTAAGAGGCCCCTTCCAACCTGTATTATTCTGTGATTTTTGTGATACAGCTCACTAGCTCTTCACTGAGAATTTTACCAACTTTTGGACTTCTGGATTTGACTCTAGAGCCAGGAGCCGCTTTAAGTGCCGACACTTCAAAAGATGTTTTCCTTGTCTTAGCTGAAAACAAATCTTAACCAGTGGAACCTTTCAACGAAATTAAGCATGTTGCATAGAGTATTACAGCAGTTGAATACTATGGCAACCAGCTGGCTCATTTTAAAGCCACCACTTGTGATGCATGAGGAACCTGCTGCACCTTCTAATGCAATACCGGGCTTGGCAAAGCAAGCCTGGCCCTGCTCTCCATTCTAAATTCAGAAGAGTAACAAACTACAGTTGGTTCACTAGTAACAGAGTAAGTAACCATAGATCATTAGCTTATTCAAGAGTGTATGTGCTTCTGGACAAAAACCCCACCACACATTACAATTTTCATCTAGTGCAAAGCCAAGCCCTTTTAGGAATATGTAAAGTAGTAAAGACTAGAGGTAAATGAAATACCAGGCCATTTATATAAAAAATATAAATACTTTATTTTCAACTAAAAAGGTGCAAACATGTAACTTTTGGTCACACTTCTCAACAAATAAACTGTCCAAAGAGAGACATAGTCAAAGAAAGAAACAAAAGCTCGAGTGGAAAGACTGATGAGCTACAGAAGAGCCATTTTTCTTATAGCCACTTGTCCGATAAAGTGGAAGTAAATGTATTTTGCCAGATGAGTGCTTTGTAATGTAAGGATACAGGCAGCTCAACTCTAATACTTTTCATCTTGATCTCAAGTCACCATTTGGCCCTCTCTGAACAGTTTCCACTGGAGTATCTGTTTCATGCTTTGAATGCATTGTCAGACAAGCTTTAAATCCTACCTATCTTGTTCCAAAAAAGAAGGCTATCATTGAAATTTCAAAGCATTGAACAAAGGCACAAAACTTTAAATTAATTTAGATAACTGTACAAATATATATACACACAGTATTTACAATATTAATAAAAAGTAGCTTGTTGCAGGTAAATTAACTGCCACAAGCTGTCCAGTCTAATTGACATGATTCTGATTCTTGTTGACCAAGCCATATGAATCAGAGTGTCGGAGCTGAAACATTACTGTCCTGACTAACAGAACACCTTCTACTTAGCACTCTGCTGGGCGAGGGTTTGCATTCCAGCTGTTGCTGTCACTAAACCAGCGCCAGCAAACAGGCTAATGGTCTCCTTCTCAATTGCACTACTCGATGAAGCACACTGTACCACATTAAGGGAACATTTGCTTATAGACTCATAGAATCGCTCGGCTCTGCTTTTCCCGCCTATTTCCCTTGAGCCCGTCACACCACCTCACAAACAGCGTGTTCTGAAGCTGTGTCTTCCTGTGGTCCCACTGTCCGCTTTACCTTCTTCTTCAAACCACCATTTGGGGTCAGTAGAAAAATTGTCTTAAGTCACATGGAGCAGTTTGTTGAAATTAAAAAAAAACTGATTTAAATACCTTGTGCTATTGAATCATGTTTACAAAATGAGATGCAAATCAGTTCAAGTTGAGAATCTAGTTAGCGTCTCCTTCTGGCTTTATGCCATGTCTCCATACATCTTTCTGTAGTACAGAGACTCAAAGATGTCGTTGTCTCCAGGGCAGTTGTAGTGGCACGCGCAGGTCTTGATGAACATCATTTTCCTTTTCATGATCTCCCCATCGGGGCACTTGAACTCCACAGGGAGGGTGGCTGTTCTGTGGGGTGTGCAGCAGCGCCCATCAGTGCAGACACCACAGAACTTAGCTCTGTAGGTCTTCACGCTGGTGCAGCCAGACAGCTCAAACTTGACAGGCTTGGAGATTTTGGGGGTGCGAATGCACTTTTTGCCTTTCTGTTAGGATACAGGTGAATACAAAATGTTTAGAAGGTAGGCTTTCGCACAGCACTAAGTTTGCAAGCTAAGGGCAAGCAGACATGCTGCTCATCCTTATTTTGTTATCGTTAAGCAAGAGTGTCTTACATAGTGCCATAATACAGCGTGAAAGAAAATGAGAGGTATTTAGTTGTAAACTATTCAGCACTGGGGCAAAACTCAAATTTCAAGGTAAACCACTCGAAACTGACTACCTGTCAGAACTGCACATTTTTTGTTAAGACACTGGGTTTTTGCTATGGAAGCATCCTAGTAGCTCATACATAAAGATGAGACTATTTACCTTGATGTTCTCCTCCAGGTCTGCTTCGCAAGGTCTGACCATGCACAGTCTACTCTGTTTCTCCAGTCTGCAGAAGGCATTATCATTGGTGACCCTGGTTGAGATGCCCATGCCGCAGGTCTTGGAGCAAGCACTCCATTCAGTCGTCTGCACCAGGCAGTTGGCACGCATCATCGTTGGGTCTGGACCGTAAGTATCTTCCAGTCTGTAAGCTGCAGGGGACAGACAAGCGGGATGAGACCATGGTCTGACCTCATGCCCTGCTAGAGGCTCTCTTCCCTTTCCTTAGAGATTCGGGCAGCCATGCTTATCTGCGGGGTGACCCCACTAACTGCTGGGCTCCAGCTACCGGGGCACCCCGCGTCAACCCGTCCCGCTGCCTTCAGCCTCCACGCAGGGTGCCCGCCCCCCCCGGGGCTGCCATCCGCGGAGGGACCCCCACTCACCCGCGAGAGCAGGTCCCACGGCGGTCTGCTCTTTGGCCTCGTCGCAGACCCACTCCTCGCAGCACTTCCCAGGGAGCTTCACCCGGCGCGGGTAGGGGCAGTCAGGGCTGGGCAGGCGGACGTCCATGCTGCAGAGGGGCACGCAGCCCACCGCCCCGTCCAGGCAGGTGCACTGGTACTTGCAGCTGCTCTGGAAGGACTCGCCGCTCCGGTACACCATGCCGCTGAAGACGCACGGGGCGCCGTCCCGAGCTGCGAGGGGCGGGAGGCGGAGGGTGAGGCGGGCAGGAGGCGCAGAGGCGCCGGGCCGCAGCCCCGGCTTCCCCCTTCCCCAGCCCGGCGGGACCCCGTCCCCGTCCCCCCGGCCGGCGGCGGCCCCCACTCACCGGTGCAGACGCCGATCCTGCGGTTGGCGGGGGAGCCGAAGTCGCAGAAGAGCCCCTTGTGGTGGTCGCAGGGGTCGCGCTCGGTGCAGAGCTCGCCCAGCTGCTTGGCGCAGACGCGGCAGCAGCCGCAGCCGTCGGGCACCAGGGAGACGCCGGCGGGG
>VZTL01045903.1:13299-28293 GCA_013400535.1 Scopus umbretta | reverse complement strand
CCCCGTCCCCCCGGAGGCGGCTGGGTTCGGGGGGCGGCCGGGCCCGCCTCGGGGTGCCCGGTGGCGAAGGGTCCCGGCGCTTTGGTCCCGCCAAAAAACCAAAAAAAAAGGCGTAATTACGCTAGCGGGTATAAATTGACTCTGTGTACCACTGAATCATACCGAATATTTGTAATGTGTTCCTTCCCTAATAGATGCTCTCTATGAATAGAGAGAGTGCCTATTTACTCTGAAATACTTGGCACGGCGGACGGAGTCTGAAGCGTGGAAGAAGTGGCTATTATTTTCCCGCTGCCTGTGTGCAGCTGTCATTGCTGAGCAACACGTTCCTCGCACATCCCTGCTTCCTAACCTTGCTGATGGTCCGCCCCAGGATTACAACAAGAAGAGACTGGCGTGCCACCGCACGCAGCCAAACCCTACATCTTGTGGTTTGTATTTGACCGAACCCGAGACCTAAGCATTGTGGCTTGAATTAAACCATTGCAGATAACTGTTCTGTTTTTCTTTTTTTTTTTCTTTTTTCTTTTTAGCCAGGAGGATGGTTCTTCCCCCACCTCCCCATGTATCATTTGAATATTCAGTGATGTCATGTTGTTTGACCTCCGCTTTAACGCGAGGAATGCCAGCCTTTTGGCTTTTGACCTGTAGGAGTATGGTCGTGTTTAGTGAGAGAGACCGCCTTAATGCGTCTTACTAGGCAAACTGAAATCTGGTGGATATCTTAAAAGATACCATCTTTTGCATGTAGGCTTTCTCCTGCTGCCGTACCCCCCTTTTTTTTCATCCCTCCATATGTAGGCATACTTTCACGCTTTGATACAGTAATATGTATGCACAGAATTCTTGAGGGAAAAAGAAATGTTTTCATGTAAAGCCCTGGTAGGATATATTGTACTGTAAAACTGTTATTTATATTCTGCCAGCACTAAAACCATTATTTATATTCTGCCAGCACTGTGCTTTGGTTGGTAAAGTCCTTTGGATGTCGTTTCTTCTACTTGAAATTCTCCATTAAAAGAAATGAGATTGGCTCTGAAAGGGAAAAAAAAAAAATCCCAGAGGAACACTTATGGTAAATAATATATGTTCCCAATCCCATGAGGCCTCCTGAAATCTGTGTTTACTTGAAGGACTCCAATGGCCTCAGAGCTGGGTAAATAATATGTGTACCAAACTATGTATGACATGCATACCAAAATGCAAATGTAACCAGGTAAACAGAATGCCTTTTTTAAATGCCTAAATATGGTAGGAGAACATCAGAGAGAGAGAGGCTCTAGACATGTTTTATAACTTTCCATGTAAGCGGTTTTTTCAGAGAAACAATTTTATTAAACAAAACCTAAGAATCTCACTGACAGAAAAAGTATGTTTAAAAGTAACAAACCACCAGAAAGCCAGGAAATCCAAAATTAAAGGATAAATCTGTCCTAAGTCCTCACACTGCAGGCCAAGTACAGCAAGCCCCATCCACTTGCTGCCCTGAGAAAAAAGACGTAAATAGGCATTTGGACTTCAGAACTAATTCTGGTCTTGCACCACTGTGAATCGGACCTTAGCTCACTGAATTACAAGTTGTACGAACCGGTGAAAGTGGGTAAGAATCAGAGCCCATCAGGTTTGCCTTTTTGTCATTTTGGTTTCAGTGCTGTTAGATAACGACACATCGGGTACCTCGTTTGTGCACGTGTACGTATGCGCAGGGGCGAAGGGAACCTGGAAGCAAAGGGAGTTCTTTCAGAGTCCAGTCAGTCTTCAGCTTATCCTTTCTGATGACAATATGTCATGGGTTGGAGAAGTACATCTTGGCATTGATGCATAAAACGGTTAAAATGCACTAATTTTGACTTCCATACAGGTGTTTATACAGCATATGCTTTTAAGATAGTATATTTTTTCTGCTGAAACTAGGAATTCACTACACTGGCCTTGCAGACTTGTTTACACAGCTATATACGGTATGTGTGTGTCTACATCAGCTTCAGTTGGTATAGTTCCTTTGGTGAAGTCTTGTAAAATGTACAGGTGTGGATATGCTACATTCCTCCCTTGTGTTTTTCCTTCTTTTTTTCCCTCCTTTCCCCCAAAAAGTCACTTGATCAGGTATCAGACATACTGAAAACCTGGCAAGACTACAGGAAAGTGGCTAGACTTGGAGTGTTTGTGTACTTAAAGAAAGAATCTTGCACATTTTCAACTTTCAGTCACAGATATTTTTTTTTTTTTTATAAGAGCAATTGGAGGTCTGAGCCAGCCCTCAAAGCGGAAATCAAAAGCTCCCAGAGAAACATACCCGAGGAATGTGAATCTGATCCAAGAACCATACGCAATGCACATACAGTACTGTCAGTCTTATAGGAAGTCTTGCCATATATGGACATCTGGACTCTGAGCTGTTTATCATCATGATAGGCTTGTAGCTGGCTTCAGACATTTCTGGCTTGCCTCAGGTTTAGTATGCCAATTAGTTCCTTTCCCAAAATGCTCACCAGGATATTTCTTAAAAATTGTAATAAATATATCTCAAAGTCCTGAGAGGTCTAGTTAAAGTTACGTTAGTAAGCTTTTGCTTAAAATGCAGATTCCAAGCAAGACTTGTGCTGCTAGCTCAGAAATAGACACAGAATAAAAATGAAGAGATTTATTCCATCGTGAATGCGGTTGCCTGGTAATTGTCTGTCTTAGAAGTCATCTGGTAACTTATTCTATGTCTCTGTAGGCACAGAAAGTGCTCTGGAGTACTTGCTGGACTTTTGCTCGTCCTTTTCTAGAGGGACGCGTGAGCACGTGAATCAACAAAGGCAAGGCGAGACAGAAAACTTCATTTCCCAGGAGCTGTCAAGCAAGTTATCCACGTTGTGCCATTTGTATTGCTTTGTCAGTGAGGCACGTGGTGCAAACCTTCCGCTTTGGAGCTGTGACAGTTCACGTCAGCTAATCGTACCAATGAGAGGCGTTAGCTCTTCTCCAAAGTGAATCAGAATAAGAAGGCTGGGCGGTGCAGCGGATGGCGTAGGGCCTATGGAAATGTTTGCTGCTGAACTGGTGGACCTAGTCCAAGTTCCTCGCGATACTGGGTCAGATTCTTTGCTAGCGTCAGTTGGGCAGATTCACTGAATGCGCTGTTGGCCATCGAAATACTTGGACTTGAGATGTCCAAATCCATTGAGCTAAAGCTACTCAGCAGTACGAGCAAAGTAAAACCATCAGCTGTGATAGCCTTTAGCTGATCTGCGTTCTGTTGTTTTCCTTAATCGTCGTTATTTAAACTTACGTTCTTTACGTTCTAGCGTGTAATATTTTGTTAATTCTAGAGTCACTGAGAATGCTGCTTTAAGCTCTTGGCTTCATTATTAAAGAGTAGCTGGTGCTTTTTTATCACAGCAAGGTGATTACTAGAAGTATAATAATCTTAAGTGAGCATTCACAGCACATGTAAAACTATTTGTACAAAAGAGAGATTGTAAGTAGCATGAAGCCAAAGGTCCTTTACCTACCAAGCCTCGGGTCCAGTTTATCTGATTTTATTCTGAAAAAATTGCTGTAGATCTTACCAGCACTGTAGGGAGCAGCATTCACTACCTCTGTGCAGAGGTTGGCTGTGTCCTAGGTTTTTGTGGCAAAAAGCAGAGCCCTCCCACAGCTCACAAAGGTGGGTAAGGAGGGAAGAGACTTTCCGTTTTTTATTTCTCAAATTTGCCTGAGGTTCGCAACCTCTTGCAGTAGTAAGTCAACTAGCGTAGGACTGCAGTGAGTCACTCACCACTCCTTTGACAATTGTCCTATAAATGGTTAACAGTTCATAAAAAGTAAGTGTCACTGGCTGGAGAGGAAACGTGGCCAGGGTTTCGATTCAGAACATCCACCAGAAATCCTTTGAGGTCCATCTCTTAGAGGAACCACGTGGAAAACAGCTGGAGGAACGCTTCCTCCCACTCTGTCATGGCTTTTGTGGGCAGGAGTGAATCAGATCTGCTTATTCGAAAATGCATGTGATTTTATTTTCAGTTTTTCAACCTGCTTCTCTCAGCAGCTGTCAGTGTAAATTTTGAGGTTTTGTGGTTTTTTTTTCTCAAGCTGGGAGACATCGATGTTTAATTAAAACTTGACCATATTAGGGACTTCACTTAACAAATGCCGTTCGCTCTGCCATAAACCATGGGGTCTCTTATTTTATGTTGTAGCTGCTGTGGAGAAGCAGAGGCCTGTGGAGAATCCTGTGAGATACATTTGTCCGTGTTGTCCAATAGGGTAGAATCAATACTTGTACATTCAGGCATGATGTTTTCTTTGGGGAGAAAGAGAGAGATCACTGTCTGTAAAATTTGCCCCCTTTTTGATGCAACCCAAGTTCACTGACCTTAGCATAGCGTAGCATGGGCTTTTATATTTACACAGGCCTTCCTGAGACAGTGGAGGAGTTGGATCATTTTCTAGGTCTATAAAGCCTCTGGAGGACTTGATAAGCACACCGCATCAGCTGACCTACAAAGGAGTGTAATGTCCTCGACCTGTTAACATAGGATATTAGACATTGCTTGATTTTCAGGAAAATGGTTCCCTGTGGTTCAGCTGCCAGCTTGGCTGGCTGTTTTTTCGGCAAGTGATGTGTGGTATGTGACCTGTGTAAATACATCTGTACAAGTGACGCAGATGGGGAAACTAGGATGTAACCTACAACAGCCAAGGTGGCTTCCTTATTGACCTGCGGATGTGTGTGAAATTTAGCAACTACCGGACCAGGTCTGAAAACCATCTTATAATGCTAATCTCTCTGCTGTCGGTGGGAAATTCTCTGTCAGACCATTTTTCACATGGAGCCGAGAAAAGCAGATGCTCCAAGAAATGTGCATTGTTAGGGAAGTGGGGACATTTCTAAGATATTTTGATTTCCTGCAGGAACTAATCGAGGAAACTTGGTTGTTTTAAACAGCAACAGTCCCAGGTCTAGAGTTTACAACTATGTTGCTACAAATGTCTTGGTGATGAGTGGCTTCTAAGTAATAAGCATGAAGTTGTAAAAGTGGTAGGACTCAAACTAACAGCAAGTGTTTCTGAGCATATTACTCCATTTATAACCCTTTTATTAAAGGGTTTTAAATAGAAATCAAGGTTAGGTTTTTACTGTACCTAGGTATTTGTTTTGACCATTTTGGACAATGGGGTCTTTATGAAGATTGAGTCTGTGAAGTTATTTGCGGTGCATTTCTTGTGAGGAAGTTACCCGTGATGGATCTTGTGGAAGAGTCTAACCTTAATAGCATGGTAGATCTGTATGATTATTTAAGATTCAATTATGACATGGGATGAAAAGACAGTTCATCAGTCGCCTTTTTTAATTACCTAAGATTTGCAAGGTATTTGAAAATCCTAAAACTGTCCTAACCAGTGTTCACCCTGTGAGTTAGGAACTTTGTAATACAAAAATTTTGGGTGAGTTTTAAAAGCATGTATGAGCTAGCCACATCTTTTTCTTTCTCCTTATGTCACTCACAAGATAGAGAGGGTTGAATTTCAGTTTCTCGGGGAACAGCTTTCTTGTTTTACCCTCATGAATTCAGTGAGACCTCACCTAGGCCTTCACGTATCTTTTTTTCCTTCATAAATGGCTTGCAAAGAGTGACGGTAGAGTACGTGACTTGGGAAGCGTGCTTTGTATTTCTTTTTTGACATCAAGCTGCCACAGGGGGGAGTAGAAGTTTGGAAAGGACTGTGCTGCCCAAGAAGCCACCGAGGCAAGTGGTGTGTTCCACGTGCGCACCCTGGCCAGTCCCTTACGGGGAGAAGAAGGGCGCAAAAGAAGAGTGGATGGGCTAGGAATGAAAGGGTTGGTTGGAGGAAGGAGCTGGAGGGTTTCTGCAGCTGGGACAGGCTGAATGGTTCGCTGCATCGCAAAACCACGCTGTTTTTCTTGTTCATTCCAACCAGCTTTTCTGTCCAGATGTAAGGAGAATCTGACTGAATTGTTTTCCTGCCTCAGGAGGGAAGATGACATGTGGGAGTTGTACAGTACTTGCAAAACCCCTGTCGTTCTGACGAAAGGCTTTTCCCACGTTAGGACTATTTGCTGATGAAGAAAAAATGCTAGGCAGAGGCAAGGCAGCTTTGCAAGGCAGAGGACACAGTGAAGAAAGTTTTGCCAACTTAATGGAAAAGGGTTGTTCTTGTGGGACTGTTAGTGTTGGTGAAATCCGCTCTGCCTGCTTAATGCACAGGTAGCCGGACTCTCTGTGGGTCCTGTGCAGCGAGGCTGGGGAAGGGGGAGGCGTTCCTCACGCCTTGGCCCTGGCTGCGCTCTGGGGTTGCTCTCTCCCGTGTCTGACCACAGCTGCTCTTGCAGCGTGTGGTCTGCGTAGCAGCGCGGCTGTCAGCCACCGTTCCTGCCCTGCCAGTGGGCCTGGTGCACTTTGGGGGAGGAGGGATGCGGGCAGAGCTGGGGATGTAGGTGTGAGGAGGAGTGGGCTAGGATTTCAGAGTAGTGCAGCATGACAAGAGGGTGGAATGGGGCTTATCCCTCCTGTCAGCTTCCCACCCACGTGCCGGATTTGAGCCTGTACTCAGAGACAACCAGCCGTGGGGCTGAGTGGGAAAGGGTAAACAGGGCTGAAGAGAGAGGTGCACGTATCTGGTTGTGTGGGAAGGGCTGGGGGGAGGACACAGAAGGAAGTGGAGGAAATGGTGTGTGAGGACACCAGTGTCAATGAACCAGGCAAGGATGAGGTGGGCTTGGCAGCTTGCTTTCTACTGCCTTCAAAGCGTTTTACCACTGAGAAACAGTGTTCAGGTCTGTTCAGCCACGGGTGAACTCATTTGCCAGAAGAAAAGAGATGCGTCTTCAGCAAAGTCTGGGTGCTTCTGTTCCTGAGCATCTTTGGATGCCAGTCTCCATTTTTCCTTGCCCTGCTGCACTCGGGAGCAGGCTGCGTTGAGGGGCACGGTGGACTGACTACGTGTTTCTTGCTTTTTGGGTCTGTGTTAGGGAGTTTTATCACTGGGCAACTTAGTCAACAATTTTTGGGAAAGAAGTAATATTCAGGAACTACTTAACGATCAGGAAAGCAACCAAAATGAGTGAATCAGGCACATTTTCTTTTATAAAATCCTCCAGATCTGAGTGCGCAGATCTGTAATGAGATAGAGCAAGTGAGGAAAAAGGAAGAATTAGTGGAGAAGTGCAAAAATCACATTTATGTTTCTGTAACCTGTCATGAGAAATCACTATTCTGTGTATGGCTAAATATGTTTTCTTAGAATGCAGAGGAAAACAAGGCAAGCAGGTCTTTGCTTTTGATTTTAATGGTGAAAATAGGATGGGAAGGAAAACAATTGTTTGGGTGAAATTTTTCTGTGCTTTTTGTACATCTGTGATTCCTGGACTGCTGAACTATTATACAAAGGAACCTGGGAGAAATCCACATTCTTTGTGTATAGTATATTGATAAATTCAACGCCTGTTCCACAACCTTGTGCCTAACATACACAAAAAAAGAGAATTAATGGTCCAGTTTCCAAATAAGACATAAGGAATTTGTTTATGCTTTTGGGAGGTAATGAATCTAGGTTTGAATGGAACTATGTTAAGTATATTGAAAGTCTCAAGGAATGCAAGGCTGGTTTTGTTCAACAATAAACATCTAAGATAACAAGAACATTTATACATTTGGCAAACTTGTGCCTAAACCTCACATTTCTTGTTTTTTCTTAAGGATGTTTGTTACAAATTCAGGGAGTTAACTGGAGCTAAAAATGCAAACAGAAAAAGATAAAATTCAGAGCAACTGTGAAATTTTCCCTTATTTCCAATGATGCATGAGTTATAGAAGGAATTAAAGTCAGAAATATGCTGAAGGTTGTACCACAGTTTATTGCGCTCACCCAGACTCTTGCAGTAATAAAAACCTGGAGAACACTGACCTGAGACAGTGTCACAGCATCACATAAATCACTTTTGAAGATACCTACACTTCTGTCCTACTCTTCCTAAACACTTTCAGCTTGGTTTGTCAAAGTTTTTTTCCTAGAACATTTGCTAAGGAAATTGGCAACGAAGTGTGAATATTTAAAAGAGAATAAAAAAGAAGACACCTAACAGTGTAAAAACCTAGACCCAGATCAGAGTGCTTTTGCAAAGTACTGTGTCAAGATATTCATTCTGGACATGGTGTGTGTTTCATAACATTTGAAGAATCAATATGTGTATAAAGACTAAACCAAGAGCAAAACCAGCATTATGTGCTTTGTAATTCCAGAACCCTTTCTATGGCTTTTCCGTTTTCATGACTTTATTCTTCTCAGGGGAAAAAAAAAAAAAAAAAGATTTTGAAATTTGAGGGTAATTACAACAATCCTTTTTGAGGGTTTAAGACATCGAACACTTTGACTAGATGTGTTAGTCCTTCTATTTCTACTCTGTCATGGTTTAGGATGAATGGACAGCATAGTTACTGTAGTATACTTGAATCATTCTTTTAGTTTAAAAGGCATAGATGTGTGTTTCTGGTGCTAGAGGTCACAGGTTCATTCCTGCAGAGACTTCATTTTACATTATATCCAGAGCTGATTCATAATGCACTTTTGACTTTTGAAAAAGGTTATTTTATTGTGATATAATTCCAGCAAGAAAACCACACATGCTGTATTTCAAGCCAAATTTGTTGATGAATAGATGAGGTGTCTAATTTTCGTTTCTTGAAGGCCATCAGAGAAAATCCTGCCAAAGTTATGTTTTTGCTCAAAATTCCTTCATTTTTCCTGCTTTTCCTGCAGACCAACACAGAGCAGTACATCTTCATCACTTAATTATAAAGAAAAAAAAAAAAGATTAATACGCAACAAAAAAAAAAAGCCAAGGTAACAAGAAGTTCTGTCCCACAGACATTTACCATGAAAGCCAAGCAGGAACATAGCTGCAGGACTTAGAGCATATTTGATAGTCCTAGACTAAGTGAACCAATGCATTAGAGTTTTGGGGAGAACTAAGAAGGGAATAACAGGGAAGGTGGAGAGAAAAAAGCTCAAAAGGTTGAGACAATAGATCACCCATAATTTGCATGATATGGGGCCACAGTGTCGATGCCGGGAGACTTCTGGTGAAAACAGACCAAAGGTTTGTGGTCCTCTTGCCTGAATGACTGCTCTTACTTGGAAGGAAGTTTTGAATCAGTAAGTAAGCGTAGGGGCTGAGATAATTGTTAGACATAATACAATACCCAGCTACAGGTAGCTTCAGCAGGTTGACCATAGGACAGTGGTGACGCTCTGCCTGACCAGCTGTAATGTGTCATCACCAGAGCATGAGGGGTAAACCTTTCTTCCCTGCCCATCTCTCCCCTTTGCACTTTGCAAAGTATTCACTTACTTTTGCATCATTTGTGTATCAAATCCCTGTTTATTTTGGAAGCTTTCTCCTTTTCCTGACCTTTATTTTCCCATTCCTACAGCATCTGAGTCTTAGTGCCTTTTCACCACCTTTCCTTGTTTTGCTTAGGTCTTAAGTGAATTGCCTCCTCTCAAGCACAGAGGTAAAGCTAGCTGTCACTCCTCACTGCCTTCAGCTTGGGTTCCCACAAACCTTCTTTTCTCTCTTCAAAGCAATGCTCTCCTCTTCAATAGGTGACTCCTTGACCTGCTTCTGAGTATGAGCTGGTAGTTAAGACTACCTTTGCTAGACTATGTGAGAAGTTTTTATGGGACAGTGTATAGGTGAATGTGGGAGGCTTTTTGATAGGCCGTGGAGGGGTCTTAGAGATTCCTTCAGCCTGTACAGTAGCTTGGATGATGTTGTTAAAACATCTCTGCTTTCCAAGCTGGAAAGGTCATGTGTTTCTTTAGAATATTTTTGGAGATGTTTCTGTGGTTTGTCAGATCTAAAATTAAACTATGATCAACACACTTCAAAATTATGACAGGATTTTTTTTGCAAGAGTATATAAGGCAGTCAGATATTTGTTTTTCTTTTAGGGAACCAGTCAGAACTACAGACAGGCTACGAAAATCCCCTTCAGATTTCTGGGACTTTTTTTTTTTGGTGTATGTTTAAAGTTGGGGTCATCTGCCTGCCTATTTATTCATCTGTCTTACGCAGTTTGTACAGACTATCATTTTCTCAACTGAGAGAAAAAGTCACCAGGAATATTTGTAGTCTTTTCTCCTTAAATTTCTAGAGCAACTGGGAAGCTTTAATCAAAGTTTGTTTTCATTAGAAAGAGGCATCCTGATGAAACAGACCCTGTGCACCATTTGCATTAGTTTTCAGCAAAATGAAGCTTAGAAAAAACTTGGAATTTTTTTTTTTTTTTAAACATGTCAGTGTTCTGGTTTGATTTTGGAAGGGAGAAACATTGGGGGAGTTTATTTTGAAATTCACTTTGTGTCAACAATCTACTGGTCTTGATTGGTCTGAAAAACACTTTTAAAATTTTCACTTCGAGGGAGTTTTTTTAATGTCTGTCACTGTAGGGGGGGGGTGCTAAAGAGACGTTTGGAAACCCGGTATTCTTCAAGGAGCAGAAAATCCATTTTCTGGCCCACATCAGAGAACACTAAAAATATTCTATGATTCATTTAGAGTCATTAAAGCCTATTGTGTAAAAGCAAATTTGGTAATGCAGTTTTACTGTTTTCTATCACTGTAGTTCCTAAAACAAATCCCACTGTTGTGAATATCTGCTGTACAGAGCCTTGGATTGGGTAGTTCAAAGGCTCAGTGTTGGCTAACAGACCAGTGAGTCCAACAGGTAGAGATCTGTCACTGATGACTTCTTTGGAGACCTTCAGCCATCATTCTGCATCTTCTGTGCTTTTACTCGAGACCTGTGCTTGAGTACGCGTTATAGTGGGGAGTGTTGGCTAAAGATTTGCTAACTGTAAAGAAATGGTAGTTGTATGTCATACTTTTTCATTGCTGGGGTTGCAGGAGGAGTTCCTGAGACAGAGCAGGAGGGATTGAGTCTAGTGAGAGCTTCTTTGGAGACCTGAGGGTACTAAACCATTCTCTGGTGGCACTCACACATGAGGACCTTGGCTCCTCTCACAGCTGCTTCGTGACCATTTTGTGTTTATCAAGTTTCATCTAAGTGTCCCTACAGAACGGATCTAATGCTGAACACCTCTCCAACAACCCCTCAAGCGTCTCCCGGAAGAGTGATGTGCCAGGGATGTTTTCAGAGGGCCAAACGTGGCCTGCATTGCCAGTGCCTGCAGGTCTGAGAGCTTTTTGCAGGCTATTCCTTCAGGGGTTTTCCCGCCTTTGGTAGCAAAGGGCAGTAGCATTCAGTGCTTGTCAGTGTTGCCAGCAGTTGCTCTTTCAGTCTCACCGCTTTGCAGACTGGCATGGGGAAGAGCTGATGTGGGAGCTTTACCTACCTGATCTACCATCTCCCAAGTGCACAGGTTAGAAAAGTCATCCTTGCATTTAAAAAAAGAAGAGGAAGTGGCATGACCTCTCTTTCCATGCACTGATTTAAATCCCATCCTATTTTAAAGCCCATCTTTGTCAGTGAGTCTTATCTAACACTGGCAGAAAAACAGAGGATGTTGCTTCTCATCAGGACAGAGACTGCATTTAGCTTTCTTTCAAGTGGCTCAATAAAATATGGGAATAGGCTTCGGCTTCCCATGTTTTAATTCTTCTTTTTTTAATCCCTGTTTTCATTTTTGAAACTATTTGGATCCGAGAAGACATTTTTTCTCTTTCCACTTCTGATTTGTTTGTTGGAGCACTGCCTGCTCACCCTATTTGGATGTCAGGAGACTCTCTATTTTTCCATTTCTGGAATAGTCATTCACGACTCAGTGCTTCTTGTGCAAACCCTCAGAATTACAGTGTGTTTATTGGTCTCTCACCAACTGAAGTTTCTCTCTTGTAATCTTTTGTTTCAAAGTTTCTCTCAGATAGTGTTCATATAGATTTTGTTCACAAAATAATTCCGTTGTAAGCCAGGAGTTTAAGTGACCATTTTCCTAAAGGATTAGCTAATTAGCTAATTAAAATGTAAGGGATTTATATAATATGTTGAACTAGTAAACTTAAGACATAATTGATGGGGTAATACATTTTTAATAGTAAACTAGTGTGCAAAGGATACCAGCTGTGCAGTGTTACAGGAGTGCACAGTAAAACACAGCCTCTGTGTTGAAGAGACCACACTCGGGTCTTGGTATTGCCAGTTGTGCTGCACAGGTTAAGAGCACATCTGTATAAAAGAGCTTGTAAGATCTGGTAAAACAGGGGAGAACCAATAACCTGGGATGGGTATTTCCTGAGCATAAAGGTAAGGTGGTTTGACTTTAGGGGTGTTGCAGTTGAAAGGAGAGTGGATATTAAGTGCAAGACCATAGTAACCAGAGCATGGAGACTGGAAAGGGACTGACGACTATGAAGAAGGAAGAGTGAGGAAGAGGTGTGTGGTATAAACTGGAGCAGAAATAGCAAGAAAGGAAAACGCTGAGGGGAAGATCAAGAAACTGCAAAGCAGAAAAACATATGGAGGGATGACTGAAAGAGTAGCCTGTGGTGGGTTTTGATACCAATGCACATTGCTGTTCTGCCCGATGCTTGCTTAGCTGGGTGCAGGGGAACATTAATGGACTTCACAATTGACTCTTCATTTTTACAGCTATGGAAGTTGAAGTGTGGAAGGAAGCTGGTAAAAGCAAACAGCAACCTGGGATGTGCTACATGTACGTGAGAGTACCTTGGGCCACTGAACAGTGCAATGATGCAGGAGCAGTGGATGGGAACCAGTAGTCTCAGTCTGTAAAATTAAATACCTGCCAAATCGGACTTGCCCTATGACTGCACCTCTCATTTTACTTCCTCTCTGTCTTCCATTAAAATGTACAGCTTTGGGGTAGGCACTTTTGGGGGGCTGGCTCAAAAAGGAAACTGCATCTATCCTTCGGTTTGAGTGCTACCCTTTAAGCCTAATGAACTGGTTCATTAAATTAGGATAATAATCATGCTTTAGACATAGTCTAGTTTTAAGCCTAGGCATGAAATGATTCTTTGCTGAAAATCAAGAATGTTTGGGAATCTTTATTTTCCTGCTGTGGTCCTCTCTGGGTTTTGTCCAGGATGTCCTTGGAAATGCGAGCTCCAGATATATCGTGAGATGGCCTGTGTTATGTGGCAGCTGCATGTTTCAGAAGAAAATGCTGGAGGAAATGGCTGAATGTGCATGTTGACTTCTGGATGCTCATCAGCACCAATTCCAAACTTCCCTTTCAGTTGCTGATCACTGACTAGCACTGTAAAGCAGCACAAAGAAGATCGCTTTCACCACTAAAAATGCTCCCCCTTCCGCTCTCACGGTCTCTCTAGACTAGAATTTTGTGAACAGCCAGATGCAGTTTTGCTTCCAGAGATCTCATAATCCAGATTTTGGTCCCAACTAGCTATTTCAGGCCAATTTAGACTCTACTGAAAGATGGATTTATAAGGAAAATGTTGACAGTCCCTGGCCTCTTGTATCACTGGTGGGAGCCATGATAATAATGATTTCCTTTAATAGTCTTCCATCAAATGTTCAAAGTGGTAGTTTTTCCTTTGGTGCAAACATCAAAAATGTAGACAATTTTGTTTTCCTAAACTTGGACAATGTCTGTGTTTCCACCATGTCTATGGGAATGCAGTACACCCTTTCCCAATTTTACTAAAAACCACCTTTTTGGCTAAAGCGTGTGCTATTGCAGGCACTTTCATTCTGTCTCATATATCTTGTTCTAGAAAGTTGGAGTCTGCCTATTTAATTTCTCCAGGACTTTCTTACTGCGAGGAGCGTAGATGAAAACTGTTTTTTTCCTCTCAGAATGCCTTCAAGTTGTTTGCCTTCCTAACCTAGACATCTAAAGTGTTTCCAAGTAGTAAAATGACTCTCCAGTGACAGCAATGTTTCACTGATACTTATGTTGCTCATTGGCCCAAACCAGAATCGATTTTAGAGATGATTGCAGTGAGCTCTGACATCTGGAAAAAGTTATACTGAAGCCTGGCTGCAGTTCAGCTCTTTACCTTGTGGGACAAGCCTCTTGCATTTGATCTGAGTTGGAAATCTCGAAATCGGCTTTGGATGTGCATGTGGAAAGAAGGATATACGAAAAAAATCAGGAGGATTGCACTGTTTCCATTGTTGTATTTTTTGAATTCTACCCAGTTGGATGGAAGGCACCCATCTAATGTCAGTGTAAAGGCTGAGAAGGCTTGTCAGTGCAAGGTAAAAGTTACATCTTAAAATGTGCATCCATGTCCTATAAACAAACAATTTCTTCCTAAAGCAGTCTTCAATGCCTGACAGGAAGACTGAGGAAAGCTTTGTGCTGGCTCATGGTATCCCACGCACAGCAAGAAAGTGCTTTCCAAGGAAACAACTAGCTTTGCTCTGAGCAAAAGAAGGGTAAAAGGTACTTACACTCCTCTCAGCTTTGCTTAAGAGTTTGTAAAAAGGATTGGCCTTGCTTTCATGCCTCTCATCACAGATGGAAATAGGCAGGCCGTCCGAGGGAGTGGTCTTATTTACATGGAAACTGCTTTACGTAAGAAGGGGAGGTTGGTCCAGCAAAGGTGTGGTTTTATTTACATCCATGCTCTTCCCTTATGATTGGAGGGTGTTTGGAAGGTGTGGTCTCATTTACATCCCGCCTAGACTGCCTTTGGCTCATCTGGATTCAACCCTTGCCTGTGGCTGGAAAAGGAAGGAACTGCTGCAAGCAGAATAAAAACGACTGTGTGAAAAAACATGACTGTTTTCCACCTCTGTTTCTTCAGTATATGCATTCCTGCTGGTATGTACCTGAAAAGGGAAGGCCACGTTCCTGGGGAGAGGGTTTTGGGTCTGTGTAGGTATGTGTATGTATGTTCATGTGTGTGTATGTATTTGTAATGCCAAGGTGAACATACCAGGTTTTGGGCTACCCTGGGTATTGGAGGGTGCTAGAGCTGTTTCTGAAGAAAAGTCAGAAAAACAAGTTCTTACTCATCGCAAATAGTTCCTT